>JAKUCG020000020.1:0-26383 GCA_022539655.2 Ceriodaphnia dubia | reverse complement strand
ATACACGCTAAAATAATATTTTGTACAGGGGGTACCTTATAACATGGGAATTATTTTTTTCCGTGCAAGAGGTAATATTTTGATGAAAATACACTGTATACACGCTAAAAATAATATTTTGTACAGGGGGTACCTTATAACATGGGAATTATTTTTTTCCACAAGAGATCAAAATTTTGATGAAAATACACAGTATACACGCTAAAAATAATATTTTGTACAGGGGGTACCTTATAACATGGGAATTATTTTTTTCACTGCAAGAGGTCATATTATGATCAAAATACACAGTATACACGCTAAAAATAATATTTTGTACAGGGGGTACCTTATAACATGGGAATTATTTTTTTCCGTGCAAGAGATAATATTTTGATGAAAATACACTGTATACACGCTAAAAATAATATTTTGTACAGGGGGTACCTTATAACATGGGAATTATTTTTTTCTACACAAGAGATCAAATATTATGATCAAAATACACAGTATACACGCTAAAAATAATATTTTGTACAGGGGGTACCTTATAACATGGGAATTATTTTTTTCCGTGCAAGAGAATATTTTGATGAAAATACACTAAAAATAATATATTGTATACACGCTAAAAATAATATTTTGTACAGGGGGTACCTTATAACATGGGAATTATTTTTTTCCGTGCAAGAGGTAATATTTTGATGAAAATACACTGTATACACGCTAAAAATAATATTTTGTACAGGGGGTACCTTATAACATGGGAATTATTTTTTTCTACACAAGAGATCAAAAACTGATCAAAATACACAGTATACACGCTAAAAATAATATTTTGTACAGGGGGTACCTTATAACATGGGAATTTTTTTTTCCCGTGCAAGAGGTAATATTTTGATGAAAATACACTGTATACACGCTAAAAATAATATTTTGTACAGGGGGTACCTTATAACATGGGAATTATTTTTTTCTACACAAGAGATCAAAAACTGATCAAAATACACAGTATACACGCTAAAAATAATATTTTGTACAGGGGGTACCTTATAACATGGGAATTATTTTTTTCCGTGCAAGAGGTAATATTTTGATGAAAATACACTGTATACACGCTAAAAATAATATTTTGTACAGGGGGTACCTTATAACATGGGAATTATTTTTTTCTACACAAGAGATCAAAAACTGATCAAAATACACAGTATACACGCTAAAAATAATATTTTGTACAGGGGGTACCTTATAACATGGGAATTATTTTTTTCCGTGCAAGAGGTAATATTTTGATGAAAATACACTGTATACACGCTAAAAATAATATTTTGTACAGGGGGTACCTTATAACATGGGAATTATTTTTTTCTACACAAGAGATCAAAAAAAGATCAAAATACACAGTATACACGCTAAAAATAATATTTTGTACAGGGGGTACCTTATAACATGGGAATTATTTTTTTCTACACAAGAGATCAAAAACTGATCAAAATACACAGTATACACGCTAAAAATAATATTTTGTACAGGGGGTACCTTATAACATGGGAATTATTTTTTTCCGTGCAAGAGATAATATTTTGATGAAAATACACTGTATACACGCTAAAAATAATATTTTGTACAGGGGGTACCTTATAACATGGGAATTATTTTTTTCTACACAAGAGATCAAAAACTGATCAAAATACACAGTATACACGCTAAAAATAATATTTTGTACAGGGGGTACCTTATAACATGGGAATTATTTTTTTCCGTGCAAGAGGTAATATTTTGATGAAAATACACTGTATACACGCTAAAAATAATATTTTGTACAGGGGGTACCTTATAACATGGGAATTATTTTTTTCTACACAAGAGATCAAAAACTGATCAAAATACACAGTATACACGCTAAAAATAATATTTTGTACAGGGGGTACCTTATAACATGGGAATTATTTTTTTCCGTGCAAGAGGTAATATTTTGATGAAAATACACTGTATACACGCTAAAAATAATATTTTGTACAGGGGGTACCTTATAACATGGGAATTATTTTTTTTTCTACACAAGAGATCAAATACTGATCAAAATACACAGTATACACGCTAAAAATAATATTTTGTACAGGGGGTACCTTATAACATGGGAATTATTTTTTTCCGTGCAAGAGATAATATTTTGATGAAAATACACAGTATACACGCTAAAAATAATATTTTGTACAGGGGGTACCTTATAACATGGGAATTATTTTTTTCTACACAAGAGATCAAAAACTGATCAAAATACACAGTATACACGCTAAAAATAATATTTTGTACAGGGGGTACCTTATAACATGGGAATTATTTTTTTCTACACAAGAGATCAAAATCTGATCAAAATACACAGTATACACGCTAAAAATAATATTTTGTACAGGGGGTACCTTATAACATGGGAATTATTTTTTTCCGTGCAAGAGGTAATATTTTGATGAAAATACACTGTATACACGCTAAAAATAATATTTTGTACAGGGGGTACCTTATAACATGGGAATTATTTTTTTCTACACAAGAGATCAAAAACTGATCAAAATACACAGTATACACGCTAAAAATAATATTTTGTACAGGGGGTACCTTATAACATGGGAATTATTTTTTTCCGTGCAAGAGGTAATATTTTGATGAAAATACACTGTATACACGCTAAAAATAATATTTTGTACAGGGGGTACCTTATAACATGGGAATTATTTTTTTCTACACAAGAGATCAAAAACTGATCAAAATACACAGTATACACGCTAAAAATAATATTTTGTACAGGGGGTACCTTATAACATGGGAATTATTTTTTTCCGTGCAAGAGGTAATATTTTGATGAAAATACACTGTATACACGCTAAAAATAATATTTTGTACAGGGGGTACCTTATAACATGGGAATTATTTTTTTCTACACAAGAGATCAAAAACTGATCAAAATACACAGTATACACGCTAAAAATAATATTTTGTACAGGGGGTACCTTATAACATGGGAATTATTTTTTTCCGTGCAAGAGGTAATATTTTGATGAAAATACACTGTATACACGCTAAAAATAATATTTTGTACAGGGGGTACCTTATAACATGGGAATTATTTTTTTCCGTACACAAGAGATCAATATTTTGATGAAAATACACAGTATACACGCTAAAAATAATATTTTGTACAGGGGGTACCTTATAACATGGGAATTATTTTTTTCTACACAAGAGATCAAAAACTGATCAAAATACACAGTATACACGCTAAAAATAATATTTTGTACAGGGGGTACCTTATAACATGGGAATTATTTTTTTCTACACAAGAGATCAAAAACTGATCAAAATACACAGTATACACTAAAAATAATATTTTGTACAGGGGGTACCTTATAACATGGGAATTATTTTTTTCCGTGCAAGAGGTAATATTTTGATGAAAATACACTGTATACACGCTAAAAATAATATTTTGTACAGGGGGTACCTTATAACATGGGAATTATTTTTTTCTACACAAGAGATCAAAAACTGATGAAAATACACTGTATACACGCTAAAAATAATATTTTGTACAGGGGGTACCTTATAACATGGGAATTATTTTTTTCCGTGCAAGAGGTAATATTTTGATGAAAATACACTGTATACACGCTAAAAATAATATTTTGTACAGGGGGTACCTTATAACATGGGAATTATTTTTTTCTGAGCAAGAGATAATATTTTGATGAAAATACACAGTATACATTCTAAAAATAATATTTTGTACAGGGGGTACCTTATAACATGGGAATTATTTTTTGCCGTGCAAGAGGTAATATTTTGATGAAAATACACTGTATACACGCTAAAAATAATATTTTGTACAGGGGGTACCTTATAACATGGGAATTATTTTTTTCTACACAAGAGATCAAAAACTGATCAAAATACACAGTATACACGCTAAAAATAATATTTTGTACAGGGGGTACCTTATAACATGGGAATTATTTTTTTCCGTGCAAGAGGTAATATTTTGATGAAAATACACTGTATACACGCTAAAAATAATATTTTGTACAGGGGGTACCTTATAACATGGGAATTATTTTTTTCTACACAAGAGATCAAAAACTGATCAAAATACACAGTATACACGCTAAAAATAATATTTTGTACAGGGGGTACCTTATAACATGGGAATTATTTTTTTCCGTGCAAGAGGTAATATTTTGATGAAAATACACTGTATACACGCTAAAAATAATATTTTGTACAGGGGGTACCTTATAACATGGGAATTATTTTTTTCTACACAAGAGATCAAAATTTTGATGAAAATACACAGTATACACGCTAAAAATAATATTTTGTACAGGGGGTACTTATTTTTTTCCGTGATCAAGAGGTAATATATAACATGGGAATTATTTTTTTCCGTGCAAGAGGTAATATTTTGATGAAAATACACAGTATACACGCTAAAAATAATATTTTGTACAGGGGGTACCTTATAACATGGGAATTATTTTTTTCTACACAAGAGATCAACAACTGATCAAAATACACAGTATACACGCTAAAAATAATATTTTGTACAGGGGGTACCTTATAACATGGGAATTATTTTTTTCCGTGCAAGAGGTAATATTTTGATGAAAATACACTGTATACACGCTAAAAATAATATTTTGTACAGGGGGTACCTTATAACATGGGAATTATTTTTTTCTACACAAGAGATCTAATAACTTGATGAAAATACACAGTATACACGCTAAAAATAATATTTTGTACAGGGGGTACCTTATAACATGGGAATTATTTTTTTCCAAAGAGGTAATATTTTCATGAAAATACACTGTATACACGCTAAAAATATATATTTTGTACAGGGGGTACCTTATAACATGGGAAATAATTTTTTCCGTGCAAGAGATAATATTTTGATGAAAATACACAGTATACACGCTAAAAATAATATTTTGTACAGGGGGTACCTTATAACATGGGAATTATTTTTTTCTACACAAGAGATCAAAAACTGATCAAAATACACAGTATACACACTAAAAATAATATTTTGTACAGGGGGTACCTTATAACATGGGAATTATTTTTTTCCGTGCAAGAGGTAATATTTTGATGAAAATACACTGTATACACACTAAAAATAATATTTTGTACAGGGGGTACCTTATAACATGGGAATTATTTTTTTCTACACAAGAGATCAAAAACTGATCAAAATACACAGTATACACGCTAAAAATAATATTTTGTACAGGGGGTACCTTATAACATGGGAATTATTTTTTTCCGTGCATGAGTTAATATTTTGATGAAAATACACAGTATACACGCTAAAAATAATATTTTGTACAGGGGGTACCTTATAACATGGGAATTATTTTTTTCTACACAAGAGATCAAAAACTGATCAAAATACACAGTATACACGCTAAAAATAATATTTTGTACAGGGGGTACCTTATAACATGGGAATTATTTTTTTCCACACAAGAGATAATATTTTGATCAAAATACACAGTATACACGCTAAAAATAATATTTTGTACAGGGGGTACCTTATAACATGGGAATTATTTTTTTCCGTGCAAGAGGTAATATTTTGATGAAAATACAATGTATACACGCTAAAAATAATATTTTGTACAGGGGGTACCTTATAACATGGGAATTATTTTTTTCTACACAAGAGATCAAAAACTGATCAAAATACACAGTATACACGCTAAAAATAATATTTTGTACAGGGGGTACCTTATAACATGGGAATTATTTTTTTCCGTGCAAGAGATAATATTTTGATGAAAATACACTGTATACACGCTAAAAATAATATTTTGTACAGGGGGTACCTTATAACATGGGAATTATTTTTTTCTACACAAGAGATCAAAAACTGATCAAAATACACAGTATACACGCTAAAAATAATATTTTGTACAGGGGGTACCTTATAACATGGGAATTATTTTTTTCTACACAAGAGATCAAAAACTGATCAAAATACACAGTATACACGCTAAAAATAATATTTTGTACAGGGGGTACCTTATAACATGGGAATTATTTTTTTCCGTGCAAGAGGTAATATTTTGATGAAAATACACTGTATACACGCTAAAAATAATATTTTGTACAGGGGGTACCTTATAACATGGGAATTATTTTTTTCTACACAAGAGATCAAAAACTGATGAAAATACACAGTATACATGCTAAAAATAATATTTTGTACAGGGGGTACCTTATAACATGGGAAATATTTTTTTCCGTGCAAGAGATAATATTTTCATTAAAATACACTGTATACACGCTAAAAATAATATTTTGTACAGGGGGTACCTTATAACATGGGAATTATTTTTTTCTACGTGCAAGAGGTAATATTTTGATGAAAATACACTGTATACACGCTAAAAATAATATTTTGTACAGGGGGTACCTTATAACATGGGAATTATTTTTTTCTGCACAAGAGATAATATTTTGATGAAAATACACTGTATACACGCTAAAAATAATATTTTGTACAGGGGGTACCTTATAACATGGGAATTATTTTTTTCTAAGCAAGAGGTAATATTTTGATGAAAATACACAGTATACACGCTAAAAATAATATTTTGTACAGGGGGTACCTTATAACATGGGAATTATTTTTTTCTACACAAGAGATCAAAAACTGATCAAAATACACAGTATACACGCTAAAAATAATATTTTGTACAGGGGGTACCTTATAACATGGGAATTATTTTTTTCCGTGCAAGAGGTAATATTTTGATGAAAATACACTGTATACACGCTAAAAATAATATTTTGTACAGGGGGTACCTTATAACATGGGAATTATTTTTTTCCGTGCAAGAGGTAATATTGTGATGAAAATACACTGTATACACGCTAAAAATAATATTTTGTACAGGGGGTACCTTATAACATGGGAATTATTTTTTTTTTTTCTACACAAGAGATCAAAAACTGATCAAAATACACAGTATACACGCTAAAAATAATATTTTGTACAGGGGGTACCTTATAACATGGGAATTATTTTATTCTACACAAGAGATAAAAAACTGATCAAAATACACAGTATACACGCTAAAAATAATATTTTGTACAGGGGGTACCTTATAACATGGGAATTATTTTTTTCTACACAAGAGATCAAAAACTGATCAAAATACACAGTATACACGCTAAAAATAATATTTTGTACAGGGGGTACCTTATAACCTGGGAATTATTTTTTTCCGTGCAAGAGGTAATATTTTGATGAAAATACACTGTATACACGCTAAAAATAATATTTTGTACAGGGGGTACCTTATAACATGGGAATTATTTTTTTCCGTGCAAGAGGTAATATTTTGATGAAAATACACTGTATACACGCTAAAAATAATATTTTGTACAGGGGGTACCTTATAACATGGGAATTATTTTTTTCTACACAAGAGATCAAAAACTGATCAAAATACACAGTATACACGCTAAAAATAATATTTTGTACAGGGGGTACCTTATAACATGGGAATTATTTTTTTCCACACAAGAGATCAATATTTTGATGAAAATACACAGTATACACGCTAAAAATAATATTTTGTACAGGGGGTACCTTATAACATGGGAATAATATTTTTCTACACAAGAGATCAAAAACTGATCAAAATACACAGTATACACGCTAAAAATAATATTTTGTACAGGGGGTACCTTATAACATGGGAATTATTTTTTTCCGTGCAAGAGGTAATATTTTGATGAAAATACACTGTATACACGCTAAAAATAATATTTTGTACAGGGGGTACCTTATAACATGGGAATTATTTTTTTCTGCACAAGAGATAATATTTTGATGAAAATACACTGTATACACGCTAAAAATAATATTTTGTACAGGGGGTACCTTATAACATGGGAATTATTTTTTTCTACACAAGAGATCAAAAACTGATCAAAATACACAGTATACACGCTAAAAATAATATTTTGTACAGGGGGTACCTTATAACATGGGAATTATTTTTTTCTACACAAGAGATCAAAACCTGATCAAAATACACAGTATACACGCTAAAAATAATATTTTGTACAGGGGGTACCTTATAACATGGGAATTATTTTTTTCTACACAAGAGATCAAAAACTGATCAAAATACACAGTATACACGCTAAAAATAATATTTTGTACAGGGGGTACCTTATAACATGGGAATTAATTTTTTCTACACAAGAGATCAAAAACTGATCAAAATACACAGTATACACGCTAAAAATAATATTTTGTACAGGGGGTACCTTATAACATGGGAATTATTTTTTTCCGTGCAAGAGGTAATATTTTGATGAAAAT
Source organism: Ceriodaphnia dubia (assembly GCA_022539655.2). Taxonomy (NCBI): domain Eukaryota; kingdom Metazoa; phylum Arthropoda; class Branchiopoda; order Diplostraca; family Daphniidae; genus Ceriodaphnia; species Ceriodaphnia dubia. The sequence continues at coordinate 18,009 of JAKUCG020000020.1, read as the reverse complement.
ACACTGTATACACGCTAAAAATAATATTTTGTACAGGGGGTACCTTATAACATGGGAATTATTTTTTTCCGTGCAAGAGGTAATATTTTGATGAAAATACACAGTATACACGCTAAAAATAATATTTTGTACAGGGGGTACCTTATAACATGGGAATTATTTTTTTCTGCACAAGAGATAAAATACTGATGAAAATACACAGTATACACGCTAAAAATAATATTTTGTACAGGGGGTACCTTATAACATGGGAATTATTTTTTTCTACACAAGAGATCAAAAACTGATCAAAATACACAGTATACACGCTAAAAATAATATTTTGTACAGGGGGTACCTTATAACATGGGAATTATTTTTTTCTACACAAGAGATCAAAAACTGATCAAAATACACAGTATACACGCTAAAAATAATATTTTGTACAGGGGGTACCTTATAACATGGGAATTATTTTTTTCCGTGCAAGAGGTAATATTTTGATGAAAATACACTGTATACACGCTAAAAATAATATTTTGTACAGGGGGTACCTTATAACATGGGAATTATTTTTTTCTACACAAGAGATCAAAAACTGATCAAAATACACAGTATACACGCTAAAAATAATATTTTGTACAGGGGGTACCTTATAACATGGGAATTATTTTTTTCTACACAAGAGATCAAAAACTGATCAAAATACACAGTATACACGCTAAAAATAATATTTTGTGCAGGGGGTACCTTATAACATGGGAATTATTTTTTTCCGTGCAAGAGGTAATATTTTGATGAAAATACACTGTATACACGCTAAAAATAATATTTTGTACAGGGGGTACCTTATAACATGGGAATTATTTTTTTCTACACAAGAGATCAAAAACTGATCAAAATACACAGTATACACGCTAAAAATAATATTTTGTACAGGGGGTACCTTATAACATGGGAATTATTTTTTTCCGTGCAAGAGGTAATATTTTGATGAAAATACACTGTATACACGCTAAAAATAATATTTTGTACAGGGGGTACCTTATAACATGGGAATTATTTTTTTCCGTGCAAGAGGTAATATTTTGATGAAAATACACTATATACACGCTAAAAATAATATTTTGTACAGGGGGTACCTTATAACATGGGAATTATTTTTTTCCGTGCAAGAGGTAATATTTTGATGAAAATACACTGTATACACGCTAAAAATAATATTTTGTACAGGGGGTACCTTATAACATGGGAATTATTTTTTTCTACACAAGAGATCAAAAACTGATCAAAATACACAGTATACACGCTAAAAATAATATTTTGTACAGGGGGTACCTTATAACATGGGAATTATTTTTTTCCGTGCAAGAGGTAATATTTTGATGAAAATACACTGTATACACTCTAAAAATAATATTTTGTACAGGGGGTACCTTATAACATGGGAATTATTTTTTTCCGTGCAAGAGGTAATATTTTGATGAAAATACACTGTATACACGCTAAAAATAATATTTTGTACAGGGGGTACCTTATAACATGGGAATTATTTTTTTCCGTGCAAGAGGTAATATTTTGATGAAAATACACTGTATACACGCTAAAAATAATATTTTGTACAGGGGGTACCTTATAACATGGGAATTATTTTTTTCTACACAAGAGATCAAAAACTGATCAAAATACACAGTATACACGCTAAAAATAATATTTTGTACAGGGGGTACCTTATAACATGGGAATTATTTTTTTCCGTGCAAGAGGTAATATTTTGATGAAAATACACTGTATACACGCTAAAAATAATATTTTGTACAGGGGGTACCTTATAACATGGGAATTATTTTTTTCTACACAAGAGATCAAAAACTGATCAAAATACACAGTATACACGCTAAAAATAATATTTTGTACAGGGGGTACCTTATAACATGGGAATTATTTTTTTCTACACAAGAGATCAAAAACTGATCAAAATACACAGTATACACGCTAAAAATAATATTTTGTACAGGGGGTACCTTATAACATGGGAATTATTTTTTTTCTACACAAGAGATCAAAAACTGATCAAAATACACAGTATACACGCTAAAAATAATATTTTGTACAGGGGGTACCTTATAACATGTGAATTATTTTTTTCCGTGCAAGAGGTAATATTTTGATGAAAATACACTGTATACACGCTAAAAATAATATTTTGTACAGGGGGTACCTTATAACATGGGAATTATTTTTTTCCGTGCAAGAGGTAATATTTTGATGAAAATACACTGTATACACGCTAAAAATAATATTTTGTACAGGGGGTACCTTATAACATGGGAATTATTTTTTTCTACACAAGAGATCAAAAACTGATCAAAATACACAGAATACACGCTAAAAATAATATTTTGTACAGGGGGTACCTTATAACATGGGAATTATTTTTTTCTACACAAGAGATCAAAAACTGATCAAAATACACAGTATACACGCTGAAAATAATATTTTGTACAGGGGGTACCTTATAACATGGGAATTATTTTTTTCTACACAAGAGATCAAAAACTGATCAAAATACACAGTATACACGCTAAAAATAATATTTTGTACAGGGGGTACCTTATAACATGGGAATTATTTTTTTCCGTGCAAGAGGTAATATTTTGATGAAAATACACTGTATACACGCTAAAAATAATATTTTGTACAGGGGGTACCTTATAACATGGGAATTATTTTTTTCTACACAAGAGATCAAAAACTGATCAAAATACACAGTATACACGCTGAAAATAATATTTTGTACAGGGGGTACCTTATAACATGGGAATTATTTTTTTCTACACAAGAGATCAAAAACTGATCAAAATACACAGTATACACGCTAAAAATAATATTTTGCACAGGGGGTACCTTATAACATGGGAATTATTTTTTTCCGTGCAAGAGGTAATATTTTGATGAAAATACACTGTATACACGCTAAAAATAATATTTTGTACAGGGGGTACCTTATAACATGCGAATTATTTTTTTCCCGTACACAAGAGATCAAAAACTGATCAAAATACACAGTATACACGCTAAAAATAATATTTTGTACAGGGGGTACCTTATAACATGGGAATTATTTTTTTCCGTGCAAGGGGTAATATTTTGATGAAAATACACTGTATACACGCTAAAAATAATATTTTGTACAGGGGGTACCTTATAACATGGGAATTATTTTTTTCCGTGCAAGAGGTAATATTTTGATGAAAATACACTATATACACGCTAAAAATAATATTTTGTACAGGGGGTACCTTATAACATGGGAATTATTTTTTTCCGTGCAAGAGGTAATATTTTGATGAAAATACACTGTATACACGCTAAAAATAATATTTTGTACAGGGGGTACCTTATAACATGGGAATTATTTTTTTCTACACAAGAGATCAAAAACTGATCAAAATACACAGTATACACGCTAAAAATAATATTTTGTACAGGGGGTACCTTATAACATGGGAATTATTTTTTTCCGTGCCAGAGGTAATATTTTGATGAAAATACACTGTATACACTCTAAAAATAATATTTTGTACAGGGGGTACCTTATAACATGGAAATTATTTTTTTCCGTGCAAGAGGTAATATTTTGATGAAAATACACTGTATACACGCTAAAAATAATATTTTGTACAGGGGGTACCTTATAACATGGGAATTATTTTTTTCCGTGCAAGAGGTAATATTTTGATGAAAATACACTGTATACACGCTAAAAATAATATTTTGTACAGGGGGTACCTTATAACATGGGAATTATTTTTTTCTACACAAGAGATCAAAAACTGATCAAAATACACAGTATACACGCTAAAAATAATATTTTGTACAGGGGGTACCTTATAACATGGGAATTATTTTTTTCCGTGCAAGAGGTAATATTTTGATGAAAATACACTGTATACACGCTAAAAATAATATTTTGTACAGGGGGTACCTTATAACATGGGAATTATTTTTTTCTACACAAGAGATCAAAAACTGATCAAAATACACAGTATACACGCTGAAAATAATATTTTGTACAGGGGGTACCTTATAACATGGGAATTATTTTTTTCTACACAAGAGATCAAAAACTGATCAAAATACACAGTATACACGCTAAAAATAATATTTTGCACAGGGGGTACCTTATAACATGGGAATTATTTTTTTCCGTGCAAGAGGTAATATTTTGATGAAAATACACTGTATACACGCTAAAAATAATATTTTGTACAGGGGGTACCTTATAACATGCGAATTATTTTTTTCTACACAAGAGATCAAAAACTGATCAAAATACACAGTATACACGCTAAAAATAATATTTTGTACAGGGGGTACCTTATAACATGGGAATTATTTTTTTCCGTGCAAGGGGTAATATTTTGATGAAAATACACTGTATACACGCTAAAAATAATAAGCGTGGTTAAGCTTGTGTATTGCTTCAATACTAGGGACCGACTGACCACTCCGGTCGACTACAAGAGGGAATGGATAAATCAGAGGGGCTGATCGTCTTACACACCTCCCCCCTTTCGCAGACCGGCGTCCGCGTCGGAGGGAGAAAATGCAAAGAACGATCTCACACTGCGTACTCGCTTGTCAATCCCCGGGTTGATGCCCACGTCATGACAGGGAGTACTACACAAACAGACAGGAGAATAAGGGAAAAAGAAAACAAAAATTCACTATCACTAACATTAATAAGAATTTCTAGGCAAAGCATAATTGGGGAGAGAAAAAAAAAGAATAACACGCCGAATCCGAGAGTGGGAAGGTATGGGTAACTATGTGGTCAGGATAGGGAAAAGGTAGTTTTGCTCGTTTTCTTTTTGCTCATGTGGTACCGACTAGTGGTGACGGCGGTGGCGGCGTCCCCGCGGGTGCGGCGACGTGAAGGCTCGTCGGGATGGAGTGGAGGCGGCGAGTCGGAAAAAGTTACTCGTCGTAATGTGGCTACCATGGTTCGGAGATAATCCACCTCCACGTACAGAGCTCCAAGTTGTTTTTCTAATTCACGAAAATGGCGTGTGCAACTACATTCAGGCATCTCTACAAGTGCTCTAAGAATCTCGTGTAAGTGAAACGACATCTCTATTGCTCGACGATTGTACGCAAACTGACGGAACTGTCTGTTGGCGCGTCGAGACTATTATACATCCTTACAGGCAATCTCGTTGCTGAAGTATTAAATTTTTCGCAATCTCCAGTTCTGATAGCGTGAACGCTCTCAACGTTCGAATATCCTTCTCCAGCCCATCTATTTGTGACTGGAGTTCTTTTGTTTCTGTTCTTCTAAGATGCGGGCAGAATCGTTTTTTTCCTAGAAAGATCGCTAGTGACACCGCACACAGCAGTAGGAAAAGGCCCGATGTAGAAATGAATGACGTGGTTACCGTCTCAAATGTTTTTTCCGTAGAAAAATAATCCAGACGATCTTCTAGAGACTGGAACACTGGACGATTTTTCTTTATTGATGACTCTAGTTCTTGGAACGAGATGAGCCAATCTTTTTTTCCGTTGTGGATCCTATGTATCTGTACGAGCTGGGTCGTATTTTGTAGGTTTGTCATGGACGGTGGGATTGGAAGAGTTTCGAGGGGTGGCAAAAGGATTGTGGGTCGTTTGGAGGAGATAGAGGAGTTCCCTCGAATTCCGGCTCTAATAAAAAAATTTTTGGACTGGGCAGTACAATGGGTGGGGACAACGAGCGTACCACTGCCAATGAGTGACATGGGTGCAGGGTTTGGAACATTACCGTTACAATTGAAACGGACAGTGGTAGCATACGGAAAGAAATATGCCCAGAAGTTTTCATATAGGAACACAAGTTTCGAGTCTGACGTGTTAATAACAGACATTTTGCAATTTTCGGCTATAGCTTGGTCCTCCCGTAGGACAATCGACAGTTCGCAACTAGTGGCACCAGTTGCTTTCCAAATCGGAAATTGTTGAATACAGACAGGGGAGGGAATGGGGTGACATGCTTCTATTTCTGTTGGGGTAAGGGGAACGTAGTAATCATGGTCCTTAGAAAGTGCCAAAAAGGGATACATTATTTCGATTATTGTAAAGTTGTTGGTGCTGGGGATTTGTGTGGGAAAAGGGATGATATTGTAAAGGTCGAACGTGGAACGAGGAACAATAATAGGAAGGTCAATAAACAATCGAAGGCCATCTTGTAGAACAATTGAGTTAACAATAGTTAAATGATAATAATCCCAAAGGACGCCAGATGACGTTGGTGATAATAGGGTATTGCCGTTGGGTAGTACTTTGGAGACGGCTTGCAGGCCTTCGACTAGTAGATCGGGTGGGAGGAGGTGAGGAGGAATTTTCCCCGCGGCAATTGCGCTGACGTCTATGAGCAGGTCTTGGATCATGTTGTCAGCGCGGTCGATCGTGTCGCGTACAATTTCAATATTTGCTAGAAGGGTAAACATAGCTCGGCGCTCAAATTCTTCGCGCTTCGCTGTGGAGTCAAAATCTTTTCTAAGTCTCGCTAGGTTAGTCATAAGGTTGTTGGTTGCCGACGTCAGTTTGTCTAGAAAAACGTCTTGTGCTGCGTTACCGTTGTGTAGTGTTTGTAAAAGTGTTGCTTGAACTTCATTGATATGGTGAATTTTATTTACAACCGTCCCCAATTCTTCAATTCGACGATGGATAGTAACGACGTCGTTACTATCCGCCGTTCCGAAAAGGAATTTGAGAACGGTTCCCACGACCGGGGCGACTACTAGTCTTTTGTTTCTACTGCCCCAACTACGTTGTTTGTCTGAAATAAGTGTATCTATAACATTAAGTCGTTTACTAATGTGTTTGGTTTTTGCTAGGAAAACGTTGTTTTCATATTTGATCCGGCTCTGAATGTCGTGTTCAAACGATGTACTGTTTAAGGCTGTACTGAAATCTTTTGCCAAAAGATTCCCCGAGTCATTTAGATAAGTATGTACTTTAGTAACCACTTCCCGATATAACGAAATTTTTATATCCGTAGAAAGTGTCCAGACCGAGTTAGTGATAGTTAGTGGTTCTTGTCGGTGTTTTATGAGGAACCCGTGGCCCCACGAATGAGATTCTTTAGAGGTGTTGGGTGTCGAGCGTGAGGGAGGAAACAGTCCTGCAAACAAGACCAGCGGCCACGCCCACACGATTTTCATTTTCCTGTTCACGGGATATATACGTCTTCATTAAGTATTTTGTTTGATAATTCTGTTTGTCTTACTTAACTCACTCTATTTTCTTTTCTAGTTACTCTCTGTGTTGCCGTCGGGGCCAATTTTACAAAATACAGTCTACTTGTCTTCACCTAATTCTATTTTCTTTTCTCCCCTCCCGCCTGGAAAAGGTCCGGAGGGTTGCTTACTCTACCCGCTCTTGTGACATAAGGTGCCTCCTTCGCGGCTGGTTCCCTATTCTCCTGAGTGGTCTGGTTGTCCACCACTTCTATTCCTTCCCCTTCGACTAGCTGAGTGACACTATGCATGTCATCCACTTGTAGAACTGGGCCTGGTTCGGGTAGTGGTGGGGGCTCGGGGTATACACTCGGTCGATGTACTTCTGGGCCGCTCTTTTTGGAGTCGATTGCTTAGCACCTGGATCCGCATCCTCCGCCAACGTCCAGTTCAACGACTCGACCTCAGTATCATCGCTCGATTCGTAAGATATTCCTTGCAAGGCCCGATCGAGTAGTTCTAGGGCTCTGTGTATTGGCCGTTCCGGGTTTTGGGGCGAGATTACCGTTGGTAACGACTCTCGGTCAATTTCTTCTTCTTCCCTTATCGGAGCTAATGGCGTGTTTTTGTAGTTAGCCAGGGTTACCTCCTTTCCCCGTAAATCCTCTAACGTTAAAGGCAGTCGGCTCTCTATCTGCTCCTTATGTTCGGGGATCTTTGAGGGAATATTTTCTACGGCTTGGTACATTTCAAATGAGGGGAGCAGACGCTCAATCGCTGGTTTCAACCTGTTTACGTTCACGAGTTCCTCTTTAAGGGTTTTACAGTGTCTGATTCTATAATTGAGGTCTCCCTTTCTCTCTAGTACTCTATACGGTCCCTTCCAATTTTGTTTGGTTAGTTTGGGGCTAAACCCTACTTTGTTCGCCGTGTTATGCAGGAATACCTTATCTCCTACCTCGTATCTCTTCAGCTTTGCTCGTTGGTCATAGTATTTTTTTTGATATTCGTGGGCATCAACGAGCTGTTTACGTACTAAAGAGAACGCATCCTCCAGACGGTTCAACAAATGGGCCCGGTACTCCTCAGCACTTTTGTAGCCCTGTCGCCGACCCAACGGTAGGCGATTTATGTTCAGTTGGGGGTCTCTTCCTTGCAACAGGAAGAAAGGGCTCTCCATGGTTGTCGCATGTCGTACGACCCTGTAGGCAAAAAGCACCAGATCTACGTGTTCGTCCCAGTCTCGTTGATTTTGGGCACAGTACTTGGCAAGTCCGTCCATAATTACTCGATGGTGTCTCTCTACCGCCCCATTGCATTTAGGGTTGTAAGCTGTCGTCGACAACTTCTGTACTTTAAATAGATTGCATACCTCCTCCACAATTTTGGAAAGGAAGTTTGTTCCACGGTCACTAATTAGTTCCTTTGGGATGGAGTAGCGCGCAATTATTTCTGTCACGAGAAGTCGGGCAATTGTTTTTGCCTCTTGGTTTGGGACCGCAAAAGCCTCCGACCATTTTGTAAAATGGTCTACGAATACTACTAGTAGGCGATTTCCATTTGCTGTTCTGGGAAAAGGGCCTACCACGTCTACCGCCACACGTTCGAATGGGAAGTTCACACTTGGTAGAGTTCCCAAGGGCGCTATTGGTCTTGGACTGCCCAGGCGTCTCGTGGCGCACTCGCTGCACGATTTACAGTAGTTATCCACCTCAGCGTACATGTTCTTCCAAAAGTACTGTTTTCGTATGCGATAATAAGTCTTAGTTGTCCCTAGGTGACCGGCCAGGGGGTGGTCATGATTCATAAACAAAATTTCCGGCACGACAGTACGGGGAACTGCTAGTTGCCATGTCACATCCTCCCGGGAGGTGTTCGCGTTTTCATGTAAAATGTGGTACAACAATCCTGTAGGTTTGTCGACGATGAAGTTTTCGATTTCCCGACGCCACAAACGCTTTCTTATTTTACGGCTTCCATCTTCTGCCCCTCCCCCCTCCATATCTCTCTCTAGATAACCGATAATTGGGGCCCACGTTTTATCTTGTCTTTGCAATTTTCGGAATGCAGCTACGCTTGTGGCAGTGCCCAACCTTGTAAACCCTATCGTATTTACAGCCGCTGACGGTAAGCGGGACATAGCGTCGGCGTTGGTATGTTTCTTCCCATTCTTGTAAAATATGTCAAAATTGTAAGAGTTTATTTTCATAGACCATCTCATTAATTTAGGGACGTTTTCACTCGCCGATTTAAGCCAAGTTAATGGGTTATGATCGGTTATCACTTTAAAGTAATTGTTATGGAGGTAAGGGTGAAAGTGCTTGAGAGCCCAGTATATGGCTAGTGCCTCTCTCTCAGTTGTAGAGTAGTTTTTCTCTCTCTTACTCAGGATCTTACTGGCGTACGCAATGACGTATTCCTTGCCATCGTCCCCCACTTGTCCTAACACAGCTCCCAATGCTTCATTTGAGGCGTCGGTAGCTACTATAAAATCCTTCTCGAAGTCTGGGTATCTTAAAATAGGGTTGGTAACCAGTAGTTGCTTGAGGTGTGAAAATGCCTCCGACTGTTGCGGGCCCCACTCGAAGTGGCACCCCTTTCTCGTTAGCTTTGACAAAGGTTGGGTAATATCAGAGTAACTTCTTATAAACTTTCTATAGTAACCTGTTAAACCGAGAAAGGACCTCACCCCTTCCAAATCGTGTGGTTCCTTAAATTCCATAATTTTGCTAACGTTATCCGGATCGGGTTCGATTCCGAACTTGGTAATAATGTGACCCAGATATCTTACTCGACGGCGGCATATGAAACACTTTTTCGGCTTTAGTTTTAGGTTTGTCTCGCGTAATCGCTCAAAAACCTCCCGCAGGTGTATCAAATGTTCTTCAAATGTCCCACTATAAATGATTATGTCGTCCAGATATACTAAGCATATTTTGTTCCGCAATCCCCTTAACACCCTATCCATTAACCTCTGAAACGTCGATGGTGCGTTGCATAACCCAAAAGGTAAAACTTTGAAGTGGAACTGGCCTCTGGGGGTTGTAAAAGCCGTCTTCTCCCTGTCTTCCGGGTTCATATTTACTTGCCAGTACCCTGCTGCTAGATCAAGAGTCGTGAAGAACCTTGCTTTTCCCAAGGCGTCTAACGTGTCGGCTATATTAGGGAGCGGGTATCTATCCTTCTTGGTTACCTGGTTCAGCTTCCTGAAATCAACTACTAAACGCTTAGTCCCATCCTTTTTCTCCACTAGTATAACAGGCGCAGACCAAGGGGAGTTCGCTTCTTCTATTACGTCATTCTTTATCATGGACTCGATTTGTCGCTCTAATTCCTTTCGATCCGCATATGGCACTCTATATGGTCTTTGATAACTTGGGTGGGCCCCCTGAGTGTCGATGGTGTGCGTCACTAGTGACGTTCTTCCTAGGTCCTGTTCGCCAGTGGAGTAAATATCTTTGTAATCCTCAAGGAGTTTTGTTACCTTCCTCCTTCTCAGCGGTTCTTCAATTTCTTCTAAGTTAAATTCTGACAGGATGTCTCTCTCGTGTAAGTTTTCATACGCTGTCCCAATGGTATTAAGTTCAATGCTCCTGGGCTTCCGTACTTCTATCGCTTCCACCTGTCCTACTTTAGTGTTCGCTACTAGCTTACATGGTCGGTCCGTGTTGTTAACTAGGACGATTGGGATTCTGTTTCGGTTGCACTTCTTATCGATCACCATTGGCTCAATGTAGTACGAGGGATTCTGTTGCTGGTGGATGTCATTGGCGTTCTCGACAATCATTTCCGTCGGACTGACACCCACCCCGTTCTGTTGCCGGTGGATGTCATTGGCGTTCTCGACAATCATTTCCGTCGGACTGACACCCACCCCGTTCTGTTGCCGGTGGATGTCATTGGCGTTCTCGACAATCATTTCCGTCGGACTGACACACACCCCGTTCTGTTGCCGGTGGATGTCATTGGCGTTCTCGACAATCATTTCCGTCGGACTGACACCCACCCCGTTCTGATATCGGTGGACGTCATTTGCTGTCTCGACGATACTTTCCGCCGGACTGACATCCACCCCGTCTATTCTCGCAAAGGTTAACGTCCTTTGCTTCGGTTTGATAGTTACATTGCATGCGAGCCTGACGTCTCCTTTCCCTGATGCGTATTCCCTCGCTCTCATGTATTCCCCTCGGTAAAAAGGTACATGGGTCCCTCTTATACTAAGTCTACGGCGTTCGTTGTCAATCATAACCTTATTATTGTCTAGAAAATCCATTCCTAGTATTACGTCATAGGGGATGTTTCGCACTACTAGGAACTTATGTTCTACTGGGCGTTTCTCGATTTCGATTTGGCTGAGGGTACAACCTAGAACTTCTAGTGGGCTCCCGTCCACCCCCACTAGAGAAAGTTTGCTGGGCAATATTTTTCCTTCCCCCATCTTAAAAATACCGTCTGAAATTAGCGTTGCTTCTGACCCAGTATCTACTAATGCCTGGACGCGAATGGAGTTAAATTTTACTGTTATTATTGGCAATCTTCTGCTTTTAGGATGAAACGGTATACAATAAATAGTGTGTGGAGGGTCGTTTTTCCCGTCAGTTTCTTCTCCCCGCAGGCCTCCGTCTACGGGCGGGTGGAGTTTAAACGTTTCTTGTCATTGTCTCGGCCTCGTGCCTCTCTTTCCTCTCGCGCCTTTTTCGTGTAGCAATCTTCGCTTGCATGTCCCAACCTCCCGCATTCCTCGCATTTGACCCCCGGTTTCCTTGCGGTAGGCCCGTATTTCTTCACAAAACATGCGTCCTCCGTATGGCCCTTCCTACCGCACACGGGGCAGGGTTTCCCTCCTTCCTCTGCGTCCGACCCTTTGGTTGGGCAATCCCTCCTTAAGTGACCTATTCCCCCACACTTATAGCATGCTCCTGGCCCCTTTGACTTCGCGCTCATGAAAGCTTGTAACAAGTCCCTCTCTAGGTCCTCATCCTCCTCGCTTAGACCCCATTTTTTTGCTGCTCCTTCGATTTTGGCTAATGCTCTTTCTAACGCAGACGCCAGTTTCTCCGACTTTTCGCTCTCCGCCCCCGTACCTCGTCGTTTGGTCATAGCTACTGCACTTTCTTCCCACACCGCAGCCGATATGGCATCCTGTAGCGAGTCTAATGGTTTGCTACTCACCCATCGTTGGATATCCGCGTTCAGCCCACTCACGAATTGCCTTATAATTCCCCTTTGGACGGGGCCTACTTCTTGGTGCTTTCCATAAAGTCTTGTCACGATCGCTTGAAACCGCTGCGCATAGTCCATAACGTTCTCGCCTTTCGCTTGTGTACAACTGGTATACGCGTTTTCTACTGCCGCTTCGTCCACTCCCAAAAATCTTTCCTTGAATGCTTTTTCTAGGTCCGAGAATTTGCTCGAATTTGTTGCTGCGTACATCCGGTAGAACTGTGCTGCTTTCCCCCCTAGTCTAAAATGCAACTGCCAAAAAATGTCGTCCTCCAGGGCTGGGTAAGCTTTTATAACTATCCTCGCTTTGAAGAGCCAATCTTCTACGTCCTCCTCCCCAGTAAAGATTGGGATACGCTTGACAATATCAAATACGTCCACCTGTCGACCTCGCCGATGGTCAACCTCCTCGTCAACAACCTCCTCGGCCACATCTTCGCCTCCCTCGTCTTGCCCTAAATTCCTTGAGGCCCCCTGTTTCGCCCAGCCCTTCCCCTTGTCTTGGCGAACATCCCCCAAAATGGACTGTAGATCTTTTTCCGACATCGTTAATGAATTTGGCTTACCTTAATTGGCTTGTCGACTATGTTGCTAGCAGAGTGGCGAAGGTAAGCTGAAAATACACTATATACACGCTAAAAATAATATTTTGTACAGGGGGTACCTTATAACATGGGAATTATTTTTTTCCGTGCAAGAGGTAATATTTTGATGAAAATACACTGTATACACGCTAAAAATAATATTTTGTACAGGGGGTACCTTATAACATGGGAATTATTTTTTCTACACAAGAGATCAAAAACTGATCAAAATACACAGTATACACGCTAAAAATAATATTTTGTACAGGGGGTACCTTATAACATGGGAATTATTTTTTTCTACACAAGAGATCAAAAACTGATCAAAATACACAGTATACACGCTAAAAATAATATTTTGTACAGGGGGTACCTTATAACATGGGAATTATTTTTTTCCGTGCAAGAGGTAATATTTTGATGAAAATACACTGTATACACGCTAAAAATAATATTTTGTACAGGGGGTACCTTATAACATGGGAATTATTTTTTTCTACACAAGAGATCAAAAACTGATCAAAATACACAGTATACACGCTAAAAATAATATTTTGTACAGGGGGTACCTTATAACATGGGAATTATTTTTTTCTACACAAGAGATCAAAAACTGATCAAAATACACAGTATACACGCTAAAAATAATATTTTGTACAGGGGGTACCTTATAACATGGGAATTATTTTTTTCTACACAAGAGATCAAAAACTGATCAAAAATACACAGTATACACGCTAAAAATAATATTTTGTACAGGGGGTACCTTATAACATGGGAATTATTTTTTCCGTGCAAGAGGTAATATTTTGATGAAAATACACTGTATACACGCTAAAAATAATATTTTGTACAGGGGGTACCTTATAACATGGGAATTATTTTTTTCCGTGCAAGAGGTAATAATTTGATGAAAATACACTGTATACACGCTAAAAATAATATTTTGTACAGGGGGTACCTTATAACATGGGAATTATTTTTTTCTACACAAGAGATCAAAAACTGATCAAAATACACAGTATACACGCTAAAAATAATATTTTGTACAGGGGGTACCTTATAACATGGGAATTATTTTTTTCTACACAAGAGATCAAAAACTGATCAAAATACACAGTATACACGCTAAAAATAATATTTTGTACAGGGGGTACCTTATAACATGGGAATTATTTTTTTCTACACAAGAGATCAAAAACTGATCAAAATACACAGTATACACGCTAAAAATAATATTTTGTACAGGGGGTACCTTATAACATGGGAATTATTTTTTTCCGTGCAAGAGGTAATATTTTGATGAAAATACACTGTATACACGCTAAAAATAATATTTTGTACAGGGGGTACCTTATAACATGGGAATTATTTTTTTCTACACAAGAGATCAAAAACTGATCAAAATACACAGTATACACGCTAAAAATAATATTTTGTACAGGGGGTACCTTATAACATGGGAATTATTTTTTTCTACACAAGAGATCAAAAACTGATCAAAATACACAGTATACACGCTAAAAATAATATTTTGTACAGGGGGTACCTTATAACATGGGAATTATTTTTTTCCGTGCAAGAGGTAATATTTTGATGAAAATACACTGTATACACGCTAAAAATAATATTTTGTACAGGGGGTACCTTATAACATGGGAATTATTTTTTTCCGTGCAAGAGGTAATATTTTGATGAAAATACACTGTATACACGCTAAAAATAATATTTTGTACAGGGGGTACCTTATAACATGGGAATTATTTTTTTCCGTGCAAGAGGTAATATTTTGATGAAAATACACTGTATACACGCTAAAAATAATATTTTGTACAGGGGGTACCTTATAACATGGGAATTATTTTTTTCTACACAAGAGATCAAAAACTGATCAAAATACACAGTATACACGCTAAAAATAATATTTTGTACAGGGGGTACCTTATAACATGGGAATTATTTTTTTCCGTGCAAGAGGTAATATTTTGATGAAAATACACTGTATACACGCTAAAAATAATATTTTGTACAGGGGGTACCTTATAACATGGGAATTATTTTTTTCTACACAAGAGATCAAAAACTGATCAAAATACACAGTATACACGCTAAAAATAATATTTTGTACAGGGGGTACCTTATAACATGGGAATTATTTTTTTTTCTACACAAGAGATCAAAAACTTATCAAAATACACAGTATACACGCTAAAAATAATATTTTGTACAGGGGGTACCTTATAACATGGGAATTATTTTTTTCCGTGCAAGAGGTAATATTTTGATGAAAATACACTGTATACACGCTAAAAATAATATTTTGTACAGGGGGTACCTTATAACATGGGAATTATTTTTTTCTACACAAGAGATCAAAAACTGATCAAAATACACAGTATACACGCTAAAAATAATATTTTGTACAGGGGGTACCTTATAACATGGGAATTATTTTTTTCCGTGCAAGAGGTAATATTGTGATGAAAATACACTGTATACACGCTAAAAATAATATTTTGTACAGGGGGTACCTTATAACATGGGAATTATTTTTTTCCGTGCAAGAGGTAATATTTTGATGAAAATACACTGTATACACGCTAAAAATAATATTTTGTACAGGGGGTACCTTATAACATGGGAATTATTTTTTTCCGTGCAAGAGATAATATTTTGATGAAAATACACAGTATACACGCTAAAAATAATATTTTGTACAGGGGGTACCTTATAACATGGGAATTATTTTTTTCTACACAAGAGATCAAAAACTGATCAAAATACACAGTATACACGCTAAAAATAATATTTTGTACAGGGGGTACCTTATATTGGGAATTATTTTTTTCTACACAAGAGATCAAAAACTGATCAAAATAAATACACAGTATACACGCTAAAAATAATATTTTGTACAGGGGGTACCTTATAACATGGGAATTATTTTTTTCCACAAGAGGTAATATTTTGATGAAAATACACTGTATACACGCTAAAAATAATATTTTGTACAGGGGGTACCTTATAACATGGGAATTATTTTTTTCTACACAAGAGATCAAAACCTGATCAAAATACACAGTATACACGCTAAAAATAATATTTTGTACAGGGGGTACCTTATAACATGGGAATTATTTTTTTCCGTGCAAGAGATAATATTTTGATGAAAATACACAGTATACATGCTAAAAATAATATTTTGTACAGGGGGTACCTTATAACATGGGAAATATTTTTTTCCGTGCAAGAGATAATATTTTGATGAAAATACACTGTATACACGCTAAAAATAATATTTTGTACAGGGGGTACCTTATAACATGGGAATTATTTTTTTCTACACAAGAGATAAAATTGTGATCAAAATACACAGTATACACGCTAAAAATAATATTTTGTACAGGGGGTACCTTATAACATGGGAATTATTTTTTTCCACAAGAGATCAATATTTTGATGAAAATACATAGTATACACGCTAAAAATAATATTTTTTACAGGGGGTACCTTATAACATGGGAATTATTTTTTCCCCCAAGAGGTAATATTTTGATGAAAATACACTGTATACACGCTAAAAATAATATTTTGTACAGGGGGTACCTTATAACATGGGAATTATTTTTTTCTACACAAGAGATCAAAAACTGATCAAAATACACAGTATACACGCTAAAAATAATATTTTGTACAGGGGGTACCTTATAACATGGGAATTATTTTTTTCCGTGCAAGAGGTAATATTTTGATGAAAATACACTGTATACACGCTAAAAATAATATTTTGTACAGGGGGTACCTTATAACATGGGAATTATTTTTTTCTACACAAGAGATCAAAAACTGATCAAAATACACAGTATACACGCTAAAAATAATATTTTGTACAGGGGGTACCTTATAACATGGGAATTATTTTTTTACACAAGAGATAATATTTTGATGAAAATACACAGTATACACGCTAAAAATAATATTTTGTACAGGGGGTACCTTATAACATGGGAATTATTTTTTTCTACACAAGAGATCAAAAACTGATCAAAATACACAGTATACACGCTAAAAATAATATTTTGTACAGGGGGTACCTTATAACATGGGAATTATTTTTTTCCACACAAGAGATAATATTTGATGAAAATACACTGTATACACGCTAAAAATAATATTTTGTACAGGGGGTACCTTATAACATGGGAATTATTTTTTTCTACTCAAGAGATCAAAAACTGATCAAAATACACAGTATACACGCTAAAAATAATATTTTGTACAGGGGGTACCTTATAACATGGGAATTATTTTTTTCCGTGCAAGAGGTAATATTTTCATCAAAATACACAGTATACACGCTAAAAATAATATTTTGTACAGGGGGTACCTTATAACATGGGAATTATTTTTTTCCACAAGAGGTAATATTTTCATGAAAATACACTGTATACACGCTAAAAATAATATTTTGTACAGGGGGTACCTTATAACATGGGAATTATTTTTTTCCACACAAGAGATCAAACACTGATCAAAATACACAGTATACACGCTAAAAATAATATTTTGTACAGGGGGTACCTTATAACATGGGAATTATTTTTTTCCGTGCAAGAGGTAATATTTTGATGAAAATACACTGTATACACGCTAAAAATAATATTTTGTACAGGGGGTACCTTATAACATGGGAATTATTTTTTTCTACACAAGAGATCAAAAACTGATCAAAATACACAGTATACACGCTAAAAATAATATTTTGTACAGGGGGTACCTTATAACATGGGAATTATTTTTTTCAGTGCAAGAGATAATAATATGATGAAAATACAGTGTATACACGCTAAAAATAATATTTTGTACAGGGGGTACCTTATAACATGGGAATTATTTTTTTACACAAGAGGTAATATTTTGATGAAAATACACTGTATACACGCTAAAAATAATATTTTGTACAGGGGGTACCTTATAACATGGGAATTATTTTTTTCTACACAAGA
>JAKUCG020000002.1:0-22099 GCA_022539655.2 Ceriodaphnia dubia | reverse complement strand
GGGTACCTTATAACATGGGAAATATTTTTTTCCGTGCAAGAGGTAATATTTTGATGAAAATACACAGTATACATGCTAAAAATAATATTTTGTACAGGGGGTACCTTATAACATGGGAAATATTTTTTTCCGTGCAAGAGGTAATATTTTGATGAAAATACACAGTATACATGCTAAAAATAATATTTTGTACAGGGGGTACCTTATAACATGGGAAATATTTTTTTCCGTGCAAGAGGTAATATTTTGATGAAAATACACAGTATACATGCTAAAAATAATATTTTGTACAGGGGGTACCTTATAACATGGGAAATATTTTTTTCCGTGCAAGAGGTAATATTTTGATGAAAATACACAGTATACATGCTAAAAATAATATTTTGTACAGGGGGTACCTTATAACATGGGAAATATTTTTTTCCGTGCAAGAGGTAATATTTTGATGAAAATACACAGTATACATGCTAAAAATAATATTTTGTACAGGGGGTACCTTATAACATGGGAAATATTTTTTTCCGTGCAAGAGGTAATATTTTGATGAAAATACACAGTATACATGCTAAAAATAATATTTTGTACAGGGGGTACCTTATAACATGGGAAATATTTTTTTCCGTGCAAGAGGTAATATTTTGATGAAAATACACAGTATACATGCTAAAAATAATATTTTGTACAGGGGGTACCTTATAACATGGGAAATATTTTTTTCCGTGCAAGAGGTAATATTTTGATGAAAATACACAGTATACATGCTAAAAATAATATTTTGTACAGGGGGTACCTTATAACATGGGAAATATTTTTTTCCGTGCAAGAGGTAATATTTTGATGAAAATACACAGTATACATGCTAAAAATAATATTTTGTACAGGGGGTACCTTATAACATGGGAAATATTTTTTTCCGTGCAAGAGGTAATATTTTGATGAAAATACACAGTATACATGCTAAAAATAATATTTTGTACAGGGGGTACCTTATAACATGGGAAATATTTTTTTCCGTGCAAGAGGTAATATTTTGATGAAAATACACAGTATACATGCTAAAAATAATATTTTGTACAGGGGGTACCTTATAACATGGGAAATATTTTTTTCCGTGCAAGAGGTAATATTTTGATGAAAATACACAGTATACATGCTAAAAATAATATTTTGTACAGGGGGTACCTTATAACATGGGAAATATTTTTTTCCGTGCAAGAGGTAATATTTTGATGAAAATACACAGTATACATGCTAAAAATAATATTTTGTACAGGGGGTACCTTATAACATGGGAAATATTTTTTTCCGTGCAAGAGGTAATATTTTGATGAAAATACACAGTATACATGCTAAAAATAATATTTTGTACAGGGGGTACCTTATAACATGGGAAATATTTTTTTCCGTGCAAGAGGTAATATTTTGATGAAAATACACAGTATACATGCTAAAAATAATATTTTGTACAGGGGGTACCTTATAACATGGGAAATATTTTTTTCCGTGCAAGAGGTAATATTTTGATGAAAATACACAGTATACATGCTAAAAATAATATTTTGTACAGGGGGTACCTTATAACATGGGAAATATTTTTTTCCGTGCAAGAGGTAATATTTTGATGAAAATACACAGTATACATGCTAAAAATAATATTTTGTACAGGGGGTACCTTATAACATGGGAAATATTTTTTTCCGTGCAAGAGGTAATATTTTGATGAAAATACACAGTATACATGCTAAAAATAATATTTTGTACAGGGGGTACCTTATAACATGGGAAATATTTTTTTCCGTGCAAGAGGTAATATTTTGATGAAAATACACAGTATACATGCTAAAAATAATATTTTGTACAGGGGGTACCTTATAACATGGGAAATATTTTTTTCCGTGCAAGAGGTAATATTTTGATGAAAATACACAGTATACATGCTAAAAATAATATTTTGTACAGGGGGTACCTTATAACATGGGAAATATTTTTTTCCGTGCAAGAGGTAATATTTTGATGAAAATACACAGTATACATGCTAAAAATAATATTTTGTACAGGGGGTACCTTATAACATGGGAAATATTTTTTTCCGTGCAAGAGGTAATATTTTGATGAAAATACACAGTATACATGCTAAAAATAATATTTTGTACAGGGGGTACCTTATAACATGGGAAATATTTTTTTCCGTGCAAGAGGTAATATTTTGATGAAAATACACAGTATACATGCTAAAAATAATATTTTGTACAGGGGGTACCTTATAACATGGGAAATATTTTTTTCCGTGCAAGAGGTAATATTTTGATGAAAATACACAGTATACATGCTAAAAATAATATTTTGTACAGGGGGTACCTTATAACATGGGAAATATTTTTTTCCGTGCAAGAGGTAATATTTTGATGAAAATACACAGTATACATGCTAAAAATAATA
Source organism: Ceriodaphnia dubia (assembly GCA_022539655.2). Taxonomy (NCBI): domain Eukaryota; kingdom Metazoa; phylum Arthropoda; class Branchiopoda; order Diplostraca; family Daphniidae; genus Ceriodaphnia; species Ceriodaphnia dubia. Next base: position 19,660 of record JAKUCG020000002.1, on the reverse strand, counting down.
TTTTGTACAGGGGGTACCTTATAACATGGGAAATATTTTTTTCCGTGCAAGAGGTAATATTTTGATGAAAATACACAGTATACATGCTAAAAATAATATTTTGTACAGGGGGTACCTTATAACATGGGAAATATTTTTTTCCGTGCAAGAGGTAATATTTTGATGAAAATACACAGTATACATGCTAAAAATAATATTTTGTACAGGGGGTACCTTATAACATGGGAAATATTTTTTTCCGTGCAAGAGGTAATATTTTGATGAAAATACACAGTATACATGCTAAAAATAATATTTTGTACAGGGGGTACCTTATAACATGGGAAATATTTTTTTCCGTGCAAGAGGTAATATTTTGATGAAAATACACAGTATACATGCTAAAAATAATATTTTGTACAGGGGGTACCTTATAACATGGGAAATATTTTTTTCCGTGCAAGAGGTAATATTTTGATGAAAATACACAGTATACATGCTAAAAATAATATTTTGTACAGGGGGTACCTTATAACATGGGAAATATTTTTTTCCGTGCAAGAGGTAATATTTTGATGAAAATACACAGTATACATGCTAAAAATAATATTTTGTACAGGGGGTACCTTATAACATGGGAAATATTTTTTTCCGTGCAAGAGGTAATATTTTGATGAAAATACACAGTATACATGCTAAAAATAATATTTTGTACAGGGGGTACCTTATAACATGGGAAATATTTTTTTCCGTGCAAGAGGTAATATTTTGATGAAAATACACAGTATACATGCTAAAAATAATATTTTGTACAGGGGGTACCTTATAACATGGGAAATATTTTTTTCCGTGCAAGAGGTAATATTTTGATGAAAATACACAGTATACATGCTAAAAATAATATTTTGTACAGGGGGTACCTTATAACATGGGAAATATTTTTTTCCGTGCAAGAGGTAATATTTTGATGAAAATACACAGTATACATGCTAAAAATAATATTTTGTACAGGGGGTACCTTATAACATGGGAAATATTTTTTTCCGTGCAAGAGGTAATATTTTGATGAAAATACACAGTATACATGCTAAAAATAATATTTTGTACAGGGGGTACCTTATAACATGGGAAATATTTTTTTCCGTGCAAGAGGTAATATTTTGATGAAAATACACAGTATACATGCTAAAAATAATATTTTGTACAGGGGGTACCTTATAACATGGGAAATATTTTTTTCCGTGCAAGAGGTAATATTTTGATGAAAATACACAGTATACATGCTAAAAATAATATTTTGTACAGGGGGTACCTTATAACATGGGAAATATTTTTTTCCGTGCAAGAGGTAATATTTTGATGAAAATACACAGTATACATGCTAAAAATAATATTTTGTACAGGGGGTACCTTATAACATGGGAAATATTTTTTTCCGTGCAAGAGGTAATATTTTGATGAAAATACACAGTATACATGCTAAAAATAATATTTTGTACAGGGGGTACCTTATAACATGGGAAATATTTTTTTCCGTGCAAGAGGTAATATTTTGATGAAAATACACAGTATACATGCTAAAAATAATATTTTGTACAGGGGGTACCTTATAACATGGGAAATATTTTTTTCCGTGCAAGAGGTAATATTTTGATGAAAATACACAGTATACATGCTAAAAATAATATTTTGTACAGGGGGTACCTTATAACATGGGAAATATTTTTTTCCGTGCAAGAGGTAATATTTTGATGAAAATACACAGTATACATGCTAAAAATAATATTTTGTACAGGGGGTACCTTATAACATGGGAAATATTTTTTTCCGTGCAAGAGGTAATATTTTGATGAAAATACACAGTATACATGCTAAAAATAATATTTTGTACAGGGGGTACCTTATAACATGGGAAATATTTTTTTCCGTGCAAGAGGTAATATTTTGATGAAAATACACAGTATACATGCTAAAAATAATATTTTGTACAGGGGGTACCTTATAACATGGGAAATATTTTTTTCCGTGCAAGAGGTAATATTTTGATGAAAATACACAGTATACATGCTAAAAATAATATTTTGTACAGGGGGTACCTTATAACATGGGAAATATTTTTTTCCGTGCAAGAGGTAATATTTTGATGAAAATACACAGTATACATGCTAAAAATAATATTTTGTACAGGGGGTACCTTATAACATGGGAAATATTTTTTTCCGTGCAAGAGGTAATATTTTGATGAAAATACACAGTATACATGCTAAAAATAATATTTTGTACAGGGGGTACCTTATAACATGGGAAATATTTTTTTCCGTGCAAGAGGTAATATTTTGATGAAAATACACAGTATACATGCTAAAAATAATATTTTGTACAGGGGGTACCTTATAACATGGGAAATATTTTTTTCCGTGCAAGAGGTAATATTTTGATGAAAATACACAGTATACATGCTAAAAATAATATTTTGTACAGGGGGTACCTTATAACATGGGAAATATTTTTTTCCGTGCAAGAGGTAATATTTTGATGAAAATACACAGTATACATGCTAAAAATAATATTTTGTACAGGGGGTACCTTATAACATGGGAAATATTTTTTTCCGTGCAAGAGGTAATATTTTGATGAAAATACACAGTATACATGCTAAAAATAATATTTTGTACAGGGGGTACCTTATAACATGGGAAATATTTTTTTCCGTGCAAGAGGTAATATTTTGATGAAAATACACAGTATACATGCTAAAAATAATATTTTGTACAGGGGGTACCTTATAACATGGGAAATATTTTTTTCCGTGCAAGAGGTAATATTTTGATGAAAATACACAGTATACATGCTAAAAATAATATTTTGTACAGGGGGTACCTTATAACATGGGAAATATTTTTTTCCGTGCAAGAGGTAATATTTTGATGAAAATACACAGTATACATGCTAAAAATAATATTTTGTACAGGGGGTACCTTATAACATGGGAAATATTTTTTTCCGTGCAAGAGGTAATATTTTGATGAAAATACACAGTATACATGCTAAAAATAATATTTTGTACAGGGGGTACCTTATAACATGGGAAATATTTTTTTCCGTGCAAGAGGTAATATTTTGATGAAAATACACAGTATACATGCTAAAAATAATATTTTGTACAGGGGGTACCTTATAACATGGGAAATATTTTTTTCCGTGCAAGAGGTAATATTTTGATGAAAATACACAGTATACATGCTAAAAATAATATTTTGTACAGGGGGTACCTTATAACATGGGAAATATTTTTTTCCGTGCAAGAGGTAATATTTTGATGAAAATACACAGTATACATGCTAAAAATAATATTTTGTACAGGGGGTACCTTATAACATGGGAAATATTTTTTTCCGTGCAAGAGGTAATATTTTGATGAAAATACACAGTATACATGCTAAAAATAATATTTTGTACAGGGGGTACCTTATAACATGGGAAATATTTTTTTCCGTGCAAGAGGTAATATTTTGATGAAAATACACAGTATACATGCTAAAAATAATATTTTGTACAGGGGGTACCTTATAACATGGGAAATATTTTTTTCCGTGCAAGAGGTAATATTTTGATGAAAATACACAGTATACATGCTAAAAATAATATTTTGTACAGGGGGTACCTTATAACATGGGAAATATTTTTTTCCGTGCAAGAGGTAATATTTTGATGAAAATACACAGTATACATGCTAAAAATAATATTTTGTACAGGGGGTACCTTATAACATGGGAAATATTTTTTTCCGTGCAAGAGGTAATATTTTGATGAAAATACACAGTATACATGCTAAAAATAATATTTTGTACAGGGGGTACCTTATAACATGGGAAATATTTTTTTCCGTGCAAGAGGTAATATTTTGATGAAAATACACAGTATACATGCTAAAAATAATATTTTGTACAGGGGGTACCTTATAACATGGGAAATATTTTTTTCCGTGCAAGAGGTAATATTTTGATGAAAATACACAGTATACATGCTAAAAATAATATTTTGTACAGGGGGTACCTTATAACATGGGAAATATTTTTTTCCGTGCAAGAGGTAATATTTTGATGAAAATACACAGTATACATGCTAAAAATAATATTTTGTACAGGGGGTACCTTATAACATGGGAAATATTTTTTTCCGTGCAAGAGGTAATATTTTGATGAAAATACACAGTATACATGCTAAAAATAATATTTTGTACAGGGGGTACCTTATAACATGGGAAATATTTTTTTCCGTGCAAGAGGTAATATTTTGATGAAAATACACAGTATACATGCTAAAAATAATATTTTGTACAGGGGGTACCTTATAACATGGGAAATATTTTTTTCCGTGCAAGAGGTAATATTTTGATGAAAATACACAGTATACATGCTAAAAATAATATTTTGTACAGGGGGTACCTTATAACATGGGAAATATTTTTTTCCGTGCAAGAGGTAATATTTTGATGAAAATACACAGTATACATGCTAAAAATAATATTTTGTACAGGGGGTACCTTATAACATGGGAAATATTTTTTTCCGTGCAAGAGGTAATATTTTGATGAAAATACACAGTATACATGCTAAAAATAATATTTTGTACAGGGGGTACCTTATAACATGGGAAATATTTTTTTCCGTGCAAGAGGTAATATTTTGATGAAAATACACAGTATACATGCTAAAAATAATATTTTGTACAGGGGGTACCTTATAACATGGGAAATATTTTTTTCCGTGCAAGAGGTAATATTTTGATGAAAATACACAGTATACATGCTAAAAATAATATTTTGTACAGGGGGTACCTTATAACATGGGAAATATTTTTTTCCGTGCAAGAGGTAATATTTTGATGAAAATACACAGTATACATGCTAAAAATAATATTTTGTACAGGGGGTACCTTATAACATGGGAAATATTTTTTTCCGTGCAAGAGGTAATATTTTGATGAAAATACACAGTATACATGCTAAAAATAATATTTTGTACAGGGGGTACCTTATAACATGGGAAATATTTTTTTCCGTGCAAGAGGTAATATTTTGATGAAAATACACAGTATACATGCTAAAAATAATATTTTGTACAGGGGGTACCTTATAACATGGGAAATATTTTTTTCCGTGCAAGAGGTAATATTTTGATGAAAATACACAGTATACATGCTAAAAATAATATTTTGTACAGGGGGTACCTTATAACATGGGAAATATTTTTTTCCGTGCAAGAGGTAATATTTTGATGAAAATACACAGTATACATGCTAAAAATAATATTTTGTACAGGGGGTACCTTATAACATGGGAAATATTTTTTTCCGTGCAAGAGGTAATATTTTGATGAAAATACACAGTATACATGCTAAAAATAATATTTTGTACAGGGGGTACCTTATAACATGGGAAATATTTTTTTCCGTGCAAGAGGTAATATTTTGATGAAAATACACAGTATACATGCTAAAAATAATATTTTGTACAGGGGGTACCTTATAACATGGGAAATATTTTTTTCCGTGCAAGAGGTAATATTTTGATGAAAATACACAGTATACATGCTAAAAATAATATTTTGTACAGGGGGTACCTTATAACATGGGAAATATTTTTTTCCGTGCAAGAGGTAATATTTTGATGAAAATACACAGTATACATGCTAAAAATAATATTTTGTACAGGGGGTACCTTATAACATGGGAAATATTTTATAACATAATATTTTGATGAAAATACACAGTATACATGCTAAAAATAATATTTTGTACAGGGGGTACCTTATAACATGGGAAATATTTTTTTCCGTGCAAGAGGTAATATTTTGATGAAAATACACAGTATACATGCTAAAAATAATATTTTGTACAGGGGGTACCTTATAACATGGGAAATATTTTTTTCCGTGCAAGAGGTAATATTTTGATGAAAATACACAGTATACATGCTAAAAATAATATTTTGTACAGGGGGTACCTTATAACATGGGAAATATTTTTTTCCGTGCAAGAGGTAATATTTTGATGAAAATACACAGTATACATGCTAAAAATAATATTTTGTACAGGGGGTACCTTATAACATGGGAAATATTTTTTTCCGTGCAAGAGGTAATATTTTGATGAAAATACACAGTATACATGCTAAAAATAATATTTTGTACAGGGGGTACCTTATAACATGGGAAATATTTTTTTCCGTGCAAGAGGTAATATTTTGATGAAAATACACAGTATACATGCTAAAAATAATATTTTGTACAGGGGGTACCTTATAACATGGGAAATATTTTTTTCCGTGCAAGAGGTAATATTTTGATGAAAATACACAGTATACATGCTAAAAATAATATTTTGTACAGGGGGTACCTTATAACATGGGAAATATTTTTTTCCGTGCAAGAGGTAATATTTTGATGAAAATACACAGTATACATGCTAAAAATAATATTTTGTACAGGGGGTACCTTATAACATGGGAAATATTTTTTTCCGTGCAAGAGGTAATATTTTGATGAAAATACACAGTATACATGCTAAAAATAATATTTTGTACAGGGGGTACCTTATAACATGGGAAATATTTTTTTCCGTGCAAGAGGTAATATTTTGATGAAAATACACAGTATACATGCTAAAAATAATATTTTGTACAGGGGGTACCTTATAACATGGGAAATATTTTTTTCCGTGCAAGAGGTAATATTTTGATGAAAATACACAGTATACATGCTAAAAATAATATTTTGTACAGGGGGTACCTTATAACATGGGAAATATTTTTTTCCGTGCAAGAGGTAATATTTTGATGAAAATACACAGTATACATGCTAAAAATAATATTTTGTACAGGGGGTACCTTATAACATGGGAAATATTTTTTTCCGTGCAAGAGGTAATATTTTGATGAAAATACACAGTATACATGCTAAAAATAATATTTTGTACAGGGGGTACCTTATAACATGGGAAATATTTTTTTCCGTGCAAGAGGTAATATTTTGATGAAAATACACAGTATACATGCTAAAAATAATATTTTGTACAGGGGGTACCTTATAACATGGGAAATATTTTTTTCCGTGCAAGAGGTAATATTTTGATGAAAATACACAGTATACATGCTAAAAATAATATTTTGTACAGGGGGTACCTTATAACATGGGAAATATTTTTTTCCGTGCAAGAGGTAATATTTTGATGAAAATACACAGTATACATGCTAAAAATAATATTTTGTACAGGGGGTACCTTATAACATGGGAAATATTTTTTTCCGTGCAAGAGGTAATATTTTGATGAAAATACACAGTATACATGCTAAAAATAATATTTTGTACAGGGGGTACCTTATAACATGGGAAATATTTTTTTCCGTGCAAGAGGTAATATTTTGATGAAAATACACAGTATACATGCTAAAAATAATATTTTGTACAGGGGGTACCTTATAACATGGGAAATATTTTTTTCCGTGCAAGAGGTAATATTTTGATGAAAATACACAGTATACATGCTAAAAATAATATTTTGTACAGGGGGTACCTTATAACATGGGAAATATTTTTTTCCGTGCAAGAGGTAATATTTTGATGAAAATACACAGTATACATGCTAAAAATAATATTTTGTACAGGGGGTACCTTATAACATGGGAAATATTTTTTTCCGTGCAAGAGGTAATATTTTGATGAAAATACACAGTATACATGCTAAAAATAATATTTTGTACAGGGGGTACCTTATAACATGGGAAATATTTTTTTCCGTGCAAGAGGTAATATTTTGATGAAAATACACAGTATACATGCTAAAAATAATATTTTGTACAGGGGGTACCTTATAACATGGGAAATATTTTTTTCCGTGCAAGAGGTAATATTTTGATGAAAATACACAGTATACATGCTAAAAATAATATTTTGTACAGGGGGTACCTTATAACATGGGAAATATTTTTTTCCGTGCAAGAGGTAATATTTTGATGAAAATACACAGTATACATGCTAAAAATAATATTTTGTACAGGGGGTACCTTATAACATGGGAAATATTTTTTTCCGTGCAAGAGGTAATATTTTGATGAAAATACACAGTATACATGCTAAAAATAATATTTTGTACAGGGGGTACCTTATAACATGGGAAATATTTTTTTCCGTGCAAGAGGTAATATTTTGATGAAAATACACAGTATACATGCTAAAAATAATATTTTGTACAGGGGGTACCTTATAACATGGGAAATATTTTTTTCCGTGCAAGAGGTAATATTTTGATGAAAATACACAGTATACATGCTAAAAATAATATTTTGTACAGGGGGTACCTTATAACATGGGAAATATTTTTTTCCGTGCAAGAGGTAATATTTTGATGAAAATACACAGTATACATGCTAAAAATAATATTTTGTACAGGGGGTACCTTATAACATGGGAAATATTTTTTTCCGTGCAAGAGGTAATATTTTGATGAAAATACACAGTATACATGCTAAAAATAATATTTTGTACAGGGGGTACCTTATAACATGGGAAATATTTTTTTCCGTGCAAGAGGTAATATTTTGATGAAAATACACAGTATACATGCTAAAAATAATATTTTGTACAGGGGGTACCTTATAACATGGGAAATATTTTTTTCCGTGCAAGAGGTAATATTTTGATGAAAATACACAGTATACATGCTAAAAATAATATTTTGTACAGGGGGTACCTTATAACATGGGAAATATTTTTTTCCGTGCAAGAGGTAATATTTTGATGAAAATACACAGTATACATGCTAAAAATAATATTTTGTACAGGGGGTACCTTATAACATGGGAAATATTTTTTTCCGTGCAAGAGGTAATATTTTGATGAAAATACACAGTATACATGCTAAAAATAATATTTTGTACAGGGGGTACCTTATAACATGGGAAATATTTTTTTCCGTGCAAGAGGTAATATTTTGATGAAAATACACAGTATACATGCTAAAAATAATATTTTGTACAGGGGGTACCTTATAACATGGGAAATATTTTTTTCCGTGCAAGAGGTAATATTTTGATGAAAATACACAGTATACATGCTAAAAATAATATTTTGTACAGGGGGTACCTTATAACATGGGAAATATTTTTTTCCGTGCAAGAGGTAATATTTTGATGAAAATACACAGTATACATGCTAAAAATAATATTTTGTACAGGGGGTACCTTATAACATGGGAAATATTTTTTTCCGTGCAAGAGGTAATATTTTGATGAAAATACACAGTATACATGCTTAAAATAATATTTTGTACAGGGGTACCTTATAACATGGGAAATATTTTTTTCCGTGCAAGAGGTAATATTTTGATGAAAATACACAGTATACATGCTAAAAATAATATTTTGTACAGGGGGTACCTTATAACATGGGAAATATTTTTTTCCGTGCAAGAGGTAATATTTTGATGAAAATACACAGTATACATGCTAAAAATAATATTTTGTACAGGGGGTACCTTATAACATGGGAAATATTTTTTTCCGTGCAAGAGGTAATATTTTGATGAAAATACACAGTATACATGCTAAAAATAATATTTTGTACAGGGGGTACCTTATAACATGGGAAATATTTTTTTCCGTGCAAGAGGTAATATTTTGATGAAAATACACAGTATACATGCTAAAAATAATATTTTGTACAGGGGGTACCTTATAACATGGGAAATATTTTTTTCCGTGCAAGAGGTAATATTTTGATGAAAATACACAGTATACATGCTAAAAATAATATTTTGTACAGGGGGTACCTTATAACATGGGAAATATTTTTTTCCGTGCAAGAGGTAATATTTTGATGAAAATACACAGTATACATGCTAAAAATAATATTTTGTACAGGGGGTACCTTATAACATGGGAAATATTTTTTTCCGTGCAAGAGGTAATATTTTGATGAAAATACACAGTATACATGCTAAAAATAATATTTTGTACAGGGGGTACCTTATAACATGGGAAATATTTTTTTCCGTGCAAGAGGTAATATTTTGATGAAAATACACAGTATACATGCTAAAAATAATATATTGTACAGGGGTACCTTATAACATGGGAAATATTTTTTTCCGTGCAAGAGGTAATATTTTGATGAAAATACACAGTATACATGCTAAAAATAATATTTTGTACAGGGGGTACCTTATAACATGGGAAATATTTTTTTCCGTGCAAGAGGTAATATTTTGATGAAAATACACAGTATACATGCTAAAAATAATATTTTGTACAGGGGGTACCTTATAACATGGGAAATATTTTTTTCCGTGCAAGAGGTAATATTTTGATGAAAATACACAGTATACATGCTAAAAATAATATTTTGTACAGGGGGTACCTTATAACATGGGAAATATTTTTTTCCGTGCAAGAGGTAATATTTTGATGAAAATACACAGTATACATGCTAAAAATAATATTTTGTACAGGGGGTACCTTATAACATGGGAAATATTTTTTTCCGTGCAAGAGGTAATATTTTGATGAAAATACACAGTATACATGCTAAAAATAATATTTTGTACAGGGGGTACCTTATAACATGGGAAATATTTTTTTCCGTGCAAGAGGTAATATTTTGATGAAAATACACAGTATACATGCTAAAAATAATATTTTGTAGGGGTACCTTATAACATGGGAAATATTTTTTTCCGTGCAAGAGGTAATATTTTGATGAAAATACACAGTATACATGCTAAAAATAATATTTTGTACAGGGGGTACCTTATAACATGGGAAATATTTTTTTCCGTGCAAGAGGTAATATTTTGATGAAAATACACAGTATACATGCTAAAAATAATATTTTGTACAGGGGGTACCTTATAACATGGGAAATATTTTTTTCCGTGCAAGAGGTAATATTTTGATGAAAATACACAGTATACATGCTAAAAAATATTTTGGACAGGGGGTACCTTATAACATGGGAAATATTTTTTTCCGTGCAAGAGGTAATATTTTGATGAAAATACACAGTATACATGCTAAAAATAATATTTTGTACAGGGGGTACCTTATAACATGGGAAATATTTTTTTCCGTGCAAGAGGTAATATTTTGATGAAAATACACAGTATACATGCTAAAAATAATATTTTGTACAGGGGGTACCTTATAACATGGGAAATATTTTTTTCCGTGCAAGAGGTAATATTTTGATGAAAATACACAGTATACATGCTAAAAATAATATTTTGTAAAGGGGGTACCTTATAACATGGGAAATATTTTTTTCCGTGCAATAGGTAATATTTTGATGAAAATACACAGTATACATGCTAAAAATAATATTTTGTACAGGGGGTACCTTATAACATGGGAAATATTTTTTTCCGTGCAAGAGGTAATATTTTGATGAAAATACACAGTATACATGCTTAAAATAATATTTTGTACAGGGGTACCTTATAACATGGGAAATATTTTTTTCCGTGCAAGAGGTAATATTTTGATGAAAATACACAGTATACATGCTAAAAATAATATTTTGTACAGGGGGTACCTTATAACATGGGAAATATTTTTTTCCGTGCAAGAGGTAATATTTTGATGAAAATACACAGTATACATGCTAAAAATAATATTTTGTACAGGGGGTACCTTATAACATGGGAAATATTTTTTTCCGTGCAAGAGGTAATATTTTGATGAAGATTTAGTAATCTAAATCACCGAAGGTTAAGGGGCTCTTAAGGCAAGCAAAAATTGCAATAGGCCCCGCCCCCTGCAGAGGCCCAAAAAAGACTTATTGGAACCCGTTTCCACCAATAGGAATCGAGAGCGTGTGAAACTATTTTTTCCAGCTTCCCCAAAACATATTGAATGAAAGTAAACAATGACAAAGCTTGTAATTGACTTGATACATTGTGGTCGTTCATAAAATGCCAAACCTTGTGAAGTTTTAACCATTTTTGAAGCATTTAAAGTGAGATGAGCCGCCATTTTGAAAATGTATTTAGTCCAAATATTGGAAACTAGGTGGCGCTAGTTGTTTGTAAATATTGCATGTTTATTATCGAAATTGCTTAAAATTAGCTTTGGCAAAGTAAGAAAATAATGGTTCACAATTTTTTAGTTCTTAAAATGTTAAAATTCATGGTGTTCTGGACATGTTTACGTTATTTTCCGTTAGCTTTGAAACGTCGTTAGTTCTAAATTGTAAGACTAGATGGCATTACCTGTCTCAAAACAAATACATCTTTCTGTTATTTCTTTGAGAAATGTTTTTTTCAAGTTAAAATATGGTAATTAGACCAGATACACTTTAACTTTACCGCTTTACCCATTCATAAAGTTCTAAAAAATGTTCATCGAGCTATTGACAGAAAGTCAAATTTAGAAATCAGGTTTGGATAAAAAATCATTGCTGCGAAGAAATTTTTTCTGCCAAACTTACTTATAAGCCCTGTTTTGATAACGCTAAGTGAATTTTCTAAATGTGGTCCACTAATTCATTTAATTTTACATATTCTTTAAGGGTTGAACCAAACAGCAAATCAATGCTGCGAACAAATTGTTCCTGCCAAATTTACTTATGAAACTGTTTTGATTACGTTAACTGCAAAAGGTTGAACAAAACAAAAATCAATGCTGCGAACAAATCTTTCCTGCCTAATTTACTTATGAAGCTGTTTTCATAATGTTAACTGTATTGCACAAACATAGTCAAGTAATTTAACTTAATTATATATTTTAATAGGTTAACCAAATTGGACAGCTGCGTTCCATCATGTACAATAGGTCAAATAGTATTGCCAGCAAGTCTGTCATAAGTACGTTAAACAGCCATACTTTATCACACTTGACCCAAACAACCAAAGAAATTCAAATATAGGAATAGTTAACTTCACAATTACAATGCTACTATTGATTAATATAATAATTTAACTAGTTTTATTAAAAGACCTTTTGGAAAATTAAAGTATAATTTTTCCCAAGTACGACTTACTGATGTATGGTTCCAACAGCCAACCAAGAAAATTTGTAAACAAAAATGTACTGAATACCAAAAAAAAAAAATCTGAATGAATCTTTTATGAAAACCATTGTCGATCCAAAATCATCTAATTCTTTACGAACTTTATATCCATAAATTGAAATATTATTTCAGTTGAAGCAATAAACAAATTGATAAGGATTTCAAACACAATTTTTGGAGCTAAGTCTACCAAACACAAATTAAGAATATACAAAAAACCGAGACGATGAATCAAATAATAAATTTAAAAGAGTATCGACATGCTTAAAAAAAGGCTTGGGAAATGCGTTCGACGCGGAGGAAAACCTCATTATAACAAATACATATCTTAATTGAAAACAAATCAATTCATTAAAGTCCTGAGAAATAAAATTTAAAAAAATGAATACGAAGTCAGATAAACTCTAAAGTAAAAAAATATATAAGAAAACGATATAAAGAACTGGAGAACATCTAACAAATCAAACAAAAAACCCAAAAATTATTTAAAAATCAAAATGATATAATAATAAAAAAAGACTGGAGAACATCTAACAAATCAAACAAAAAAATATTCACAAGAGTTATTTACAAAATGTATACAAAATGTATACAATTTAATAATAAAAAAGACTAATCTTTATCTTGTACAGGGGGTACCTTATAACATGGGAAATATTTTTTTCCGTGCAAGAGGTAATATTTTGATGAAAATACACAGTATACATGCTAAAAATAATATTTTGTACAGGGGGTACCTTATAACATGGGAAATATTTTTTTCCGTGCAAGAGGTAATATTTTGATGAAAATACACAGTATACATGCTAAAAATAATATTTTGTACAGGGGGTACCTTATAACATGGGAAATATTTTTTTCCGTGCAAGAGGTAATATTTTGATGAAAATACACAGTATACATGCTAAAAATAATATTTTGTACAGGGGGTACCTTATAACATGGGAAATATTTTTTTCCGTGCAAGAGGTAATATTTTGATGAAAATACACAGTATACATGCTAAAAATAATATTTTGTACAGGGGGTACCTTATAACATGGGAAATATTTTTTTCCGTGCAAGAGGTAATATTTTGATGAAAATACACAGTATACATGCTAAAAATAATATTTTGTACAGGGGGTACCTTATAACATGGGAAATATTTTTTTCCGTGCAAGAGGTAATATTTTGATGAAAATACACAGTATACATGCTAAAAATAATATTTTGTACAGGGGGTACCTTATAACATGGGAAATATTTTTTTCCGTGCAAGAGGTAATATTTTGATGAAAATACACAGTATACATGCTAAAAATAATATTTTGTACAGGGGGTACCTTATAACATGGGAAATATTTTTTTCTGATCAAGAGATAATAACTGATGAAAATACACAGTATACATGCTAAAAATAATATTTTGTACAGGGGGTACCTTATAACATGGGAAATATTTTTTTCCGTGCAAGAGGTAATATTTTGATGAAAATACACAGTATACATGCTAAAAATAATATTTTGTACAGGGGGTACCTTATAACATGGGAAATATTTTTTTCCGTGCAAGAGGTAATATTTTGATGAAAATACACAGTATACATGCTAAAAATAATATTTTGTACAGGGGGTACCTTATAACATGGGAAATATTTTTTTCCGTGCAAGAGGTAATATTTTGATGAAAATACACAGTATACATGCTAAAAATAATATTTTGTACAGGGGGTACCTTATAACATGGGAAATATTTTTTTCCGTGCAAGAGGTAATATTTTGATGAAAATACACAGTATACATGCTAAAAATAATATTTTGTACAGGGGGTACCTTATAACATGGGAAATATTTTTTTCCGTGCAAGAGGTAATATTTTGATGAAAATACACAGTATACATGCTAAAAATAATATTTTGTACAGGGGGTACCTTATAACATGGGAAATATTTTTTTCCGTGCAAGAGGTAATATTTTGATGAAAATACACAGTATACATGCTAAAAATAATATTTTGTACAGGGGGTACCTTATAACATGGGAAATATTTTTTTCCGTGCAAGAGGTAATATTTTGATGAAAATACACAGTATACATGCTAAAAATAATATTTTGTACAGGGGGTACCTTATAACATGGGAAATATTTTTTTCCGTGCAAGAGGTAATATTTTGATGAAAATACACAGTATACATGCTAAAAATAATATTTTGTACAGGGGGTACCTTATAACATGGGAAATATTTTTTTCCGTGCAAGAGGTAATATTTTGATGAAAATACACAGTATACATGCTAAAAATAATATTTTGTACAGGGGGTACCTTATAACATGGGAAATATTTTTTTCCGTGCAAGAGGTAATATTTTGATGAAAATACACAGTATACATGCTAAAAATAATATTTTGTACAGGGGGTACCTTATAACATGGGAAATATTTTTTTCCGTGCAAGAGGTAATATTTTGATGAAAATACACAGTATACATGCTAAAAATAATATTTTGTACAGGGGGTACCTTATAACATGGGAAATATTTTTTTCCGTGCAAGAGGTAATATTTTGATGAAAATACACAGTATACATGCTAAAAATAATATTTTGTACAGGGGGTACCTTATAACATGGGAAATATTTTTTTCCGTGCAAGAGGTAATATTTTGATGAAAATACACAGTATACATGCTAAAAATAATATTTTGTACAGGGGGTACCTTATAACATGGGAAATATTTTTTTTCCGTGCAAGAGGTAATATTTTGATGAAAATACACAGTATACATGCTAAAAATAATATTTTGTACAGGGGGTACCTTATAACATGGGAAATATTTTTTCCGTGCAAGAGGTAATATTTTGATGAAAATACACAGTATACATGCTAAAAATAATATTTTGTACAGGGGGTACCTTATAACATGGGAAATATTTTTTTCCGTGCAAGAGGTAATATTTTGATGAAAATACACAGTATACATGCTAAAAATAATATTTTGTACAGGGGGTACCTTATAACATGGGAAATATTTTTTTCCGTAAAAGAGGTAATATTTTGATGAAAATACACAGTATACATGCTAAAAATAATATTTTGTACAGGGGGTACCTTATAACATGGGAAATATTTTTTTCCGTGCAAGAGGTAATATTTTGATGAAAATACACAGTATACATGCTAAAAATAATATTTTGTACAGGGGGTACCTTATAACATGGGAAATATTTTTTTCCGTGCAAGAGGTAATATTTTGATGATAATTCACAGTATACATGCAAAAATAATATTTTGTACAGGGGGTAAAGAGGTAATATTTGATGAAAATACACAGTATACATGCTAAAAATAATATTTTGTACAGGGGGTACCTTATAACATGGGAAATATTTTTTTCCGTGCAAGAGGTAATATTTTGATGAAAATACACAGTATACATGATAAAAATAATATTTTGTACAGGGGGTACCTTATAACATGGGAAATATTTTTTTCCGTGCAAGAGGTAATATTTTGATGAAAATACACAGTATACATGCTAAAAATAATATTTTGTACAGGGGGTACCTTATAACATGGGAAATATTTTTTTCCGTAAAAGAGGTAATATTTTGATGAAAATACACAGTATACATGCTAAAAATAATATTTTGTACAGGGGGTACCTTATAACATGGGAAATATTTTTTCCGTGCAAGAGGTAATATTTTGATGAAAATACACAGTATACATGCTAAAAATAATATTTTGTACAGGGGGTACCTTATAACATGGGAAATATTTTTTTCCGTGCAAGAGGTAATATTTTGATGAAAATACACAGTATACATGCTAAAAATAATATTTTGTACAGGGGGTACCTTATAACATGGGAAATATTTGTTTCCGTGCAAGAGGTAATATTTTGATGAAAATACACAGTATACATGCTAAAAATAATATTTTGTACAGGGGGTACCTTATAACATGGGAAATATTTTTTTCCGTGCAAGAGGTAATATTTTGATGAAAATACACAGTATACATGCTAAAAATAATATTTTGTACAGGGGGTACCTTATAACATGGGAAATATTTTTTCCGTGCAAGAGGTAATATTTTGATGAAAATACACAGTATACATGCTAAAAATAATATTTTGTACAGGGGGTACCTTATAACATGGGAAATATTTTTTTCCGTGCAAGAGGTAATATTTTGATGAAAATACACAGTATACATGCTAAAAATAATATTTTGTACAGGGGGTACCTTATAACATGGGAAATATTTTTTTCCGTGCAAGAGGTAATATTTTGATGAAAATACACAGTATACATGCTAAAAATAATATTTTGTACAGGGGGTACCTTATAACATGGGAAATATTTTTTTCCGTGCAAGAGGTAATATTTTGATGAAAATACACAGTATACATGCTAAAAATAATATTTTGTACAGGGGGTACCTTATAACATGGGAAATATTTTTTTCCGTGCAAGAGGTAATATTTTGATGAAAATACACAGTATACATGCTAAAAATAATATTTTGTACAGGGGGTACCTTATAACATGGGAAATATTTTTTTCCGTGCAAGAGGTAATATTTTGATGAAAATACACAGTATACATGCTAAAAATAATATTTTGTACAGGGGGTACCTTATAACATGGGAAATATTTTTTTCCGTGCAAGAGGTAATATTTTGATGAAAATACACAGTATACATGCTAAAAATAATATTTTGTACAGGGGGTACCTTATAACATGGGAAATATTTTTTTCCGTGCAAGAGGTAATATTTTGATGAAAATACACAGTATACATGCTAAAAATAATATTTTGTACAGGGGGTACCTTATAACATGGGAAATATTTTTTTCCGTGCAAGAGGTAATATTTTGATGAAAATACACAGTATACATGCTAAAAATAATATTTTGTACAGGGGGTACCTTATAACATGGGAAATATTTTTTTCCGTGCAAGAGGTAATATTTTGATGAAAATACACAGTATACATGCTAAAAATAATATTTTGTACAGGGGGTACCTTATAACATGGGAAATATTTTTTTCCGTGCAAGAGGTAATATTTTGATGAAAATACACAGTATACATGCTAAAAATAATATTTTGTACAGGGGGTACCTTATAACATGGGAAATATTTTTTTCCGTGCAAGAGGTAATATTTTGATGAAAATACACAGTATACATGCTAAAAATAATATTTTGTACAGGGGGTACCTTATAACATGGGAAATATTTTTTTCCGTGCAAGAGGTAATATTTTGATGAAAATACACAGTATACATGCTAAAAATAATATTTTGTACAGGGGGTACCTTATAACATGGGAAATATTTTTTTCCGTAAAAGAGGTAATATTTTGATGAAAATACACAGTATACATGCTAAAAATAATATTTTGTACAGGGGGTACCTTATAACATGGGAAATATTTTTTTCCGTGCAAGAGGTAATATTTTGATGAAAATACACAGTATACATGCTAAAAATAATATTTTGTACAGGGGGTACCTTATAACATGGGAAATATTTTTTTCCGTGCAAGAGGTAATATTTTGATGAAAATACACAGTATACATGCTAAAAATAATATTTTGTACAGGGGGTACCTTATAACATGGGAAATATTTTTTTCCGTGCAAGAGGTAATATTTTGATGAAAATACACAGTATACATGCTAAAAATAATATTTTGTACAGGGGGTACCTTATAACATGGGAAATATTTTTTTCCGTGCAAGAGGTAATATTTTGATGAAAATACACAGTATACATGCTAAAAATAATATTTTGTACAGGGGGTACCTTATAACATGGGAAATATTTTTTTCCGTGCAAGAGGTAATATTTTGATGAAAATACACAGTATACATGCTAAAATAATATTTTGTACAGCGGGTACCTTATAACATGGGAAATATTTTTTTCCGTGCAAGAGGTAATATTTTGATGAAAATACACAGTATACATGCTAAAAATAATATTTTGTACAGGGGGTACCTTATAACATGGGAAATATTTTTTTCCGTAAAAGAGGTAATATTTTGATGAAAATACACAGTATACATGCTAAAAATAATATTTTGTACAGGGGGTACCTTATAACATGGGAAATATTTTTTTCCGTGCAAGAGGTAATATTTTGATGAAAATACACAGTATACATGCTAAAAATAATATTTTGTACAGGGGGTACCTTATAACATGGGAAATATTTTTTTCCGTAAAAGAGGTAATATTTTGATGAAAATACACAGTATACATGCTAAAAATAATATTTTGTAAAGGGGGTACCTTATAACATGGGAAATATTTTTTTCCGTGCAATAGGTAATATTTTGATGAAAATACACAGTATACATGCTAAAAATAATATTTTGTACAGGGGGTACCTTATAACATGGGAAATATTTTTTTCCGTAAAAGAGGTAATATTTTGATGAAAATACACAGTATACATGCTAAAAATAATATTTTGTAAAGGGGGTACCTTATAACATGGGAAATATTTTTTTCTACACAAGAGATCAAAAACTGATCAAAATACACAGTATACATGCTAAAAATAATATTTTGTACAGGGGGACCTTATAACATGGGAAATATTTTTTCCGTAAAAGAGGTAATAT
>JAKUCG020000199.1:0-119191 GCA_022539655.2 Ceriodaphnia dubia | reverse complement strand
AAAAAATATTTCCCGTGTTATAAGGTACCCCCTGTACAAAATATTATTTTTAGCATGTATACTGTGTATTTTCATCAAAATATTACCTCTTGCACGGAAAAAAATATTTCCCGTGTTATAAGAAAAAAATTTTCATCAAAATATTTCCCGTGTTATAAGGTACCCCTGTACAAAATATTATTTTTAGCATGTATACTGTGTATTTTCATCAAAATATTACCTCTTGCACGGAAAAAAATATTTCCCGTGTTATAAGGTACCCCCTGTACAAAATATTATTTTTAGCATGTATACTGTGTATTTTCATCAAAATATTACCTCTTGCACGGAAAAAAATATTTCCCGTGTTATAAGGTACCCCCTGTACAAAATATTATTTTTAGCATGTATACTGTGTATTTTCATCAAAATATTACCTCTTGCACGGAAAAAAATATTTCCCGTGTTATAAGGTACCCCCTGTACAAAATATTATTTTTAGCATGTATACTGTGTATTTTCATCAAAATATTACCTCTTGCACGGAAAAAAATATTTCCCATGTTATAAGGTACCCCCTGTACAAAATATTATTTTTAGCATGTATACTGTGTATTTTCATCAAAATATTACCTCTTGCACGGAAAAAAATATTTCCCATGTTATAAGGTACCCCCTGTACAAAATATTATTTTTAGCATGTATACTGTGTATTTTCATCAAAATATTACCTCTTGCACGGAAAAAAATATTTCCCATGTTATAAGGTACCCCCAGTACAAAATATTATTTTTAGCATGTATACTGTGTATTTTCATCAAAATATTACCTCTTGCACGGAAAAAAATATTTCCCATGTTATAAGGTACCCCCTGTACAAAATATTATTTTTAGCATGTATACTGTGTATTTTCATCAAAATATTACCTCTTGCACGGAAAAAAATATTTCCCGTGTTATAAGGTACCCCCTGTACAAAATATTATTTTTAGCATGTATACTGTGTATTTTCATCAAAATATTACCTCTTGCACGGAAAAAAATATTTCCCGTGTTATAAGGTACCCCCTGTACAAAATATTATTTTTAGCATGTATACTGTGTATTTTCATCAAAATATTACCTCTTGCACGGAAAAAAATATTTCCCATGTTATAAGGTACCCCCTGTACAAAATATTATTTTTAGCATGTATACTGTGTATTTTCATCAAAATATTACCTCTTGCACGGAAAAAAATATTTCCCGTGTTATAAGGTACCCCCTGTACAAACAAAATATTATTTTTAGCATGTATACTGTGTATTTTCATCAAAATATTACCTCTTGCACGGAAAAAAATATTTCCCATGTTATAAGGTACCCCCTGTACAAAATATTATTTTTAGCATGTATACTGTGTATTTTCATCAAAATATTACCTCTTGCACGGAAAAAAATATTTCCCATGTTATAAGGTACCCCCTGTACAAAATATTATTTTTAGCATGTATACTGTGTATTTTCATCAAAATATTACCTCTTGCACGGAAAAAAATATTTCCCATGTTATAAGGTACCCCCTGTACAAAATATTATTTTTAGCATGTATACTGTGTATTTTCATCAAAATATTACCTCTTGCACGGAAAAAAATATTTCCCATGTTATAAGGTACCCCCTGTACAAAATATTATTTTTAGCATGTATACTGTGTATTTTCATCAAAATATTACCTCTTGCACGGAAAAAAATATTTCCCATGTTATAAGGTACCCCCTGTACAAAATATTATTTTTTTTAGCATGTATACTGTGTATTTTCATCAAAATATTACCTCTTGCACGGAAAAAAATATTTCCCATGTTATAAGGTACCCCCTGTACAAAATATTATTTTTAGCATGTATACTGTGTATTTTCATCAAAATATTACCTCTTGCACGGAAAAAAATATTTCCCGTGTTATAAGGTACCCCCTGTACAAAATATTATTTTTAGCATGTATACTGTGTATTTTCATCAAAATATTACCTCTTGCACGGAAAAAAATATTTCCCGTGTTATAAGGTACCCCCTGTACAAAATATTATTTTTAGCATGTATACTGTGTATTTTCATCAAAATATTACCTCTTGCACGGAAAAAAATATTTCCCGTGTTATAAGGTACCCCCTGTACAAAATATTATTTTTAGCATGTATACTGTGTATTTTCATCAAAATATTACCTCTTGCACGGAAAAAAATATTTCCCATGTTATAAGGTACCCCCTGTACAAAATATTATTTTTAGCATGTATACTGTGTATTTTCATCAAAATATTACCTCTTGCACGGAAAAAAATATTTCCCATGTTATAAGGTACCCCCTGTACAAAATATTATTTTTAGCATGTATACTGTGTATTTTCATCAAAATATTACCTCTTGCACGGAAAAAAATATTTCCCATGTTATAAGGTACCCCCTGTACAAAATATTATTTTTAGCATGTATACTGTGTATTTTCATCAAAATATTACCTCTTGCACGGAAAAAAATATTTCCCATGTTATAAGGTACCCCCTGTACAAAATATTATTTTTAGCATGTATACTGTGTATTTTCATCAAAATATTACCTCTTGCACGGAAAAAAATATTTCCCATGTTATAAGGTACCCCCTGTACAAAATATTATTTTTAGCATGTATACTGTGTATTTTCATCAAAATATTACCTCTTGCACGGAAAAAAATATTTCCCATGTTATAAGGTACCCCCTGTACAAAATATTATTTTTAGCATGTATACTGTGTATTTTCATCAAAATATTACCTCTTGCACGGAAAAAAATATTTCCCATGTTATAAGGTACCCCCTGTACAAAATATTATTTTTAGCATGTATACTGTGTATGTTCATCAAAATATTACCTCTTGCACGGAAAAAAATATTTCCCATGTTATAAGGTACCCCCTGTACAAAATATTATTTTTAGCATGTATACTGTGTATTTTCATCAAAATATTACCTCTTGCACGGAAAAAAATATTTCCCATGTTATAAGGTACCCCCTGTACAAAATATTATTTTTAGCATGTATACTGTGTATTTTCATCAAAATATTACCTCTTGCACGGAAAAAAATATTTCCCGTGTTATAAGGTACCCCCTGTACAAAATATTATTTTTAGCATGTATACTGTGTATTTTCATCAAAATATTACCTCTTGCACGGAAAAAAATATTTCCCATGTTATAAGGTACCCCCTGTACAAAATATTATTTTTAGCATGTATACTGTGTATTTTCATCAAAATATTACCTCTTGCACGGAAAAAAATATTTCCCATGTTATAAGGTACCCCCTGTACAAAATATTATTTTTAGCATGTATACTGTGTATTTTCATCAAAATATTACCTCTTGCACGGAAAAAAATATTTCCCATGTTATAAGGTACCCCCTGTACAAAATATTATTTTTAGCATGTATACTGTGTATTTTCATCAAAATATTACCTCTTGCACGGAAAAAAATATTTCCCGTGTTATAAGGTACCCCCTGTACAAAATATTATTTTTAGCATGTATACTGTGTATTTTCATCAAAATATTACCTCTTGCACGGAAAAAAATATTTCCCATGTTATAAGGTACCCCCTGTACAAAATATTATTTTTAGCATGTATACTATGTATTTTCATATTTTTTTGAGCTCATTTGCTGTAAATTATATTTCCCATCTTATAAGGTACCCCCTGTACAAAATATTATTTTTAGCATGTATACTGTGTATTTTCATCAAAATATTACCTCTTGCACGGAAAAAAATATTTCCCATGTTATAAGGTACCCCCTGTACAAAATATTATTTTTAGCATGTATACTGTGTATTTTCATCAAAATATTACCTCTTGCACGGAAAAAAATATTTCCCATGTTATAAGGTACCCCCTGTACAAAATATTATTTTTAGCATGTATACTGTGTATTTTCATCAAAATATTACCTCTTGCACGGAAAAAAATATTTCCCATGTTATAAGGTACCCCCTGTACAAAATATTATTTTTAGCATGTATACTGTGTATTTTCATCAAAATATTACCTCTTGCACGGAAAAAAATATTTCCCATGTTATAAGGTACCCCCTGTACAAAATATTATTTTTAGCATGTATACTGTGTATTTTCATCAAAATATTACCTCTTGCACTGAAAAAAATATTTCCCATGTTATAAGGTACCCCCTGTACAAAATATTATTTTTAGCATGTATACTGTGTATTTTCATCAAAATATTACCTCTTGCACGGAAAAAAATATTTCCCATGTTATAAGGTAACCCCTGTACAAAATATTATTTTTAGCATGTATACTGTGTATTTTCATCAAAATATTACCTCTTGCACGGAAAAAAATATTTCCCATGTTATAAGGTACCCCCTGTACAAAATATTATTTTTAGCATGTATACTGTGTATTTTCATCAAAATATTACCTCTTGCACGGAAAAAAATATTTCCCATGTTATAAGGTACCCCCTGTACAAAATATTATTTTTAGCATGTATACTGTGTATTTTCATCAAAATATTACCTCTTGCACGGAAAAAAATATTTCCCATGTTATAAGGTACCCCCTGTACAAAATATTATTTTTAGCATGTATACTGTGTATTTTCATCAAAATATGACCTCTTGCACGGAAAAAAATATTTCCCATGTTATAAGGTACCCCTGTACAAAATATTATTTTTAACATGTATACTGTGTATTTTCATCAAAATATTACCTCTTGCACGGAAAAAAATATTTCCCATGTTATAAGGTACCCCCTGTACAAAATATTATTTTTTAGATGTATACTGTGTATTTTCATCAAAATTTTACCTCTTGCACGGAAAAAAATATTTCCCATGTTATAAGGTACCCCCTGTACAAAATATTATTTTTAGCATGTATACTGTGTATTTTCATCAAAATATTACCTCTTGCACGGAAAAAAAATATTTCCCGTGTTATAAGGTACCCCCTGTACAAAATATTATTTTTAGCATGTATACTGTGTATTTCCATCAAAATATTACCTCTTGCACGGAAAAAAATATTTCCCATGTTATAAGGTACCCCCTGTACAAAATATTATTTTTAGCATGTATACTGTGTATTTTCATCAAAATATTACCTCTTGCACGGAAAAAAATATTTCCCATGTTATAAGGTACCCCCTGTACAAAATATTATTTTTAGCATGTATACATGTGTATTTTCATCAAAATATTACCTCTTGCACGGAAAAAAATATTTCCCATGTTATAAGGTACCCCCTGTACAAAATATTATTTTTAGCATGTATACTGTGTATTTTCATCAAAATATTACCTCTTGCACGGAAAAAAATATTTCCCAAAGGTACCCCCTGTACAAAATATTATTTTTAGCATGTATACTGTGTATTTTCATCAAAATATTACCTCTTGAACGGAAAAAAATATTTCCCATGTTATAAGGTACCCCCTGTACAAAATATTATTTTAGCATGTATACTGTGTATTTTCATCAAAATATTACCTCTTGCACGAAAAAAATATTTCCCATGTTATAAGGTACCCCCTGTACAAAATATTATTTTTAGCATGTATACTGTGTATTTTCATCAAAATATTACCTCTTGCACGGAAAAAAATATTTCCCATGTTATAAGGTACCCCCTGTACAAAATATTATTTTTAGTATGTATACTGTGTATTTTCATCAAAATATTACCTCTTGCACGGAAAAAAATATTTCCCGTGTTATAAGGTACCCCCTGTACAAAATATTATTTTTAGCATGTATACTGTGTATTTTCATCAAAATATTACCTCTTGCACGGAAAAAAATATTTCCCATGTTATAAGGTACCCCCTGTACAAAATATTATTTTTAGCATGTATACTGTGTATTTTCATCAAAATATTACCTCTTGCACGGAAAAAAATATTTCCCATGTTATAAGTTAGCCCCTGTACAAAATATTATTTTAGCATGTATACTGTGTATTTTCATCAAAATATTACCTCTTGCACGGAAAAAAATATTTCCCATGTTATAAGGTACCCCCTGTACAAAATATTATTTTTAGCATGTATACTGTGTATTTTCATCAAAATATTACCTCTTGCACGGAAAAAAAATATTTCCCATGTTATAAGGTACCCCCTGAACAAAATATTATTTTTAGCTTGTATACTGTGTATTTTCATCAAAATATTACCTCTTGCACGGAAAAAAATATTTCCCATGTTATAAAGTACCCCCTGTACAAAATATTATTTTTAGCATGTATACTGTGTATTTTCATCAAAATATTACCTCTTGCACGGAAAAAAATATTTCCCGTGTTATAAGGTACCCCCTGTACAAAATATTATTTTTAGCATGTATACTGTGTATTTTCATCAAAATATTACCTCTTGCACGGAAAAAAAATATTTCCCGTGTTATAAGGTACCCCCTGTACAAAATATTATTTTTAGCATGTATACTGTGTATTTTCATCAAAATATTACCTCTTGCACGGAAAAAAATATTTCCCATGTTATAAGGTACCCCCTGTACAAAATATTATTTTAGCATGTATACTGTGTATTTTCATCAAAATATTACCTCTTGCACGGAAAAAAATATTTCCCATGTTATAAGGTACCCCCTGTACAAAATATTATTTATAGCATGTATACTGTGTATTTTCATCAAAATATTACCTCTTGCACGGAAAAAAATATTTCCCATGTTATAAGGTACCCCCTGTACAAAATATTATTTTTTTGCATGTATACTGTGTATTTTCATCAAAATATTACCTCTTGCACGGAAAAAAATATTTCCCATGTTATAAGGTACCCCCTGTACAAAATATTATTTTTAGCATGTATACTGTGTATTTTCATCAAAATATTACCTCTTGCACGGAAAAAAATATTTCCCATGTTATAAGGTACCCCCTGTACAAAATATTATTTTTAGCATGTATACTGTGTATTTTCATCAAAATATTACCTCTTGCACGGAAAAAAATATTTCCCATGTTATAAGGTACCCCCTGTCCAAAATATTATTTTTAGCATGTATACTGTGTATTTTCATCAAAATATTACCTCTTGCACGGAAAAAAATATTTCCCATGTTATAAGGTACCCCCTGTACAAAATATTATTTTTAGCATGTATACTGTGTATTTTCATCAAAATATTGCCTCTTGCACGGAAAAAAATATTTCCCATGTTATAAGGTACCCCCTGTACAAAATATTATTTTTAGCATGTATACTGTGTATTTTCATCAAAATATTACCTCTTGCACGGAAAAAAATATTTCCCATGTTATAAGGTACCCCCTGTACAAAATATTATTTTTAGCATGTATACTGTGTATTTTCATCAAAATATGACCTCTTGCACGGAAAAAAATATTTCCCATGTTATAAGGTACCCCCTGTACAAAATATTATTTTTAGCATGTATACTGTGTATTTTCATCAAAATATTACCTCTTGCACGGAAAAAAAATATTTCCCATGTTATAAGGTACCCCCTGTACAAAATATTATTTTTACCATGTATACTGTGTATTTTCATCAAAATATTACCTCTTGCACGGAAAAAAAAATATTTCCCATGTTATAAGGTACCCCCTGTACAAAATATTATTTTTAGCATGTATACTGTGTATTTTCATCAAAATATTACCTCTTGCACGGAAAAAAATATTTCCCATGTTATAAGGTACCCCCTGTACAAAATATTATTTTTAGCATGTATACTGTGTATTTTCATCAAAATATTACCTCTTGCACGGAAAAAAATATTTCCCATGTTATAAGGTACCCCCTGTACAAAATATTATTTTTAGCATGTATACTGTGTATTTTCATCAAAATATTACCTCTTGCACGGAAAAAAATATTTCCCATGTTATAAGGTACCCCCTGTACAAAATATTATTTTTAGCATGTATACTGTGTATTTTCATCAAAATATTACCTCTTGCACGGAAAATAATATTTCCCATGTTATAAGGTACCCCCTGTACAAAATATTATTTTTAGCATGTATACTGTGTATTTTCATCAAAATATTACCTCTTGCACGGAAAAAAATATTTCCCATGTTATAAGGTACCCCCTGTACAAAATATTATTTTTAGCATGTATACTGTGTATTTTCATCAAAATATTACCTCTTGCACGGAAAAAAATATTTCCCATGTTATAAGGTACCCCCTGTACAAAATATTATTTTTAGCATGTATACTGTGTATTTTCATCAAAATATTACCTCTTGCACGGAAAAAAATATTTCCCATGTTATAAGGTACCCCCTGTACAAAATATTATTTTTAGCATGTATACTGTGTATTTTCATCAAAATATGACCTCTTGCACGGAAAAAAATATTTCCCATGTTATAAGGTACCCCCTGTACAAAATATTATTTTTAGCATGTATACTGTGTATTTTCATCAGTTTATGATCTCTTGTGCAGAAAAAAATATTTCCCATGTTATAAGGTACCCCCTGTACAAAATATTATTTTTAGCATGTATACTGTGTATTTTCATCAAAATATGACCTCTTGCACGGAAAAAAATATTTCCCATGTTATAAGGTACCCCCTGTACAAAATATTATTTTTAGCATGTATACTGTGTATTTTCATCAAAATATTACCTCTTGCACGGAATAAAATATTTCCCATGTTATAAGGTACCCCCTGTACAAAATATTATTTTTAGCATGTATACTGTGTATTTTCATCAAAATATTACCTCTTGCACGGAAAAATATTTCCCATGTTATAAGGTACCCCCTGTACAAAATATTATTTTTAGCATGTATACTGTGTATTTTCATCAAAATATTACCTCTTGCACGGAAAAAAATATTTCCCATGTTATAAGGTACCCCCTGTACAAAATATTATTTTTAGCATGTATACTGTGTATTTTCATCAAAATATTACCTCTTGCACGGAAAAAAATATTTCCCATGTTATAAGGTACCCCCTGTACAAAATATTATTTTTAGCATGTATACTGTGTATTTTCATCAAAATATTACCTCTTGCACGGAAAAAAATATTTCCCATGTTATAAGGTACCCCCTGTACAAAATATTATTTTTAGCATGTATACTGTGTATTTTCATCAAAATATTACCTCTTGCACGGAAAAAAATTTTTCCCATGTTATAAGGTACCCCCTGTACAAAATATTATTTTTAGCATGTATACTGTGTATTTTCATCAAAATATTACCTCTTGCACGGAAAAAAATATTTCCCATGTTATAAGGTACCCCCTGTACAAAATATTATTTTTAGCATGTATACTGTGTATTTCATCAAAATATTACCTCTTGCACGGAAAAAAATATTTCCCATGTTATAAGGTACCCCCTGTACAAAATATTATTTTTAGCATGTATACTGTGTATTTTCATCAAAATATTACCTCTTGCACGGAAAAAAATATATCCCATGTTATAAGGTACCCCCTGTAAAAAATATTATTTTTAGCGTGTATACAGTGTATTTTCATGAAAATATTACCTCTTGCACGGAAAAAAATAATTCCCATGTTATAAAGTACCCCCTGTACAAAATATTATTTTTAGCATGTATACTGTGTATTTTCATCAAAATATTACCTCTTGCACGGAAAAAAATATTTCCCATGTTATAAGGTACCCCCTGTACAAAATATTATTTTTAGCATGTATACTGTGTATTTTCATCAAAATATTACCTCTTGCACGGAAAAAAATATTTCCCATGTTATAAGGTACCCCCTGTACAAAATATTATTTTTAGCATGTATACTGTGTATTTTCATCAAAATATTACCTCTTGCACGGAAAAAAATATTTCCCATGTTATAAGGTACCCCCTGTACAAAATATTATTTTTAGCATGTATACTGTGTATTTTCATCAAAATATTACCTCTTGCACGGAAAAAAATATTTCCCATGTTATAAGGTACCCCCTGTACAAAATATTATTTTTAGCATGTATACTGTGTATTTTCATCAAAATATTACCTCTTGCACGGAAAAAAATATTTCCCATGTTATAAGGTACCCCCTGTACAAAATATTATTTTTAGCATGTATACTGTGTATTTTCATCAAAATATTACCTCTTGCACGGAAAAAAATATTTCCCATGTTATAAGGTACCCCCTGTACAAAATATTATTTTTAGCATGTATACTGTGTATTTTCATCAAAATATTACCTCTTGCACGGAAAAAAATATTTCCCATGTTATAAGGTACCCCCTGTACAAAATATTATTTTTAGCATGTATACTGTGTATTTTCATCAAAATATTACCTCTTGCACGGAAAAAAATATTTCCCATGTTATAAGGTACCCCCTGTACAAAATATTATTTTTAGCATGTATACTGTGTATTTTCATCAAAATATGATCTCTTGCCCGAAAAAAATATTTCCCATGTTATAAGGTACCCCCTGTACAAAATATTATTTTTAGCATGTATACTGTGTATTTTCATCAAAATATTACCTCTTGCACGGAAAAAAATATTTCCCATGTTATAAGGTACCCCCTGTACAAAATATTATTTTTAGCATGTATACTGTGTATTTTCATCAAAATATTACCTCTTGCACGGAAAAAAATATTTCCCATGTTATAAGGTACCCCCTGTACAAAATATTATTTTTAGCATGTATACTGTGTATTTTCATCAAAATATTACCTCTTGCACGGAAAAAAATATTTCCCATGTTATAAGGTACCCCCTGTACAAAATATTATTTTTAGCATGTATACTGTGTATTTTCATCAAAATATTACCTCTTGCACGGAAAAAAAAATTTCCCATGTTATAAGGTACCCCCTGTACAAAATATTATTTTTAGCATGTATACTGTGTATTTTCATCAAAATATTACCTCTTGCACGGAAAAAAATATTTCCCATGTTATAAGGTACCCCCTGTACAAAATATTATTTTTAGCATGTATACTGTGTATTTTCATCAAAATATTACCTCTTGCACGGAAAAAAATATTTCCCATGTTATAAGGTACCCCCTGTACAAAATATTATTTTTAGCATGTATACTGTGTATTTTCATCAAAATATTACCTCTTGCACGGAAAAAAATATTTCCCATGTTATAAGGTACCCCCTGTACAAAATATTATTTTTAGCATGTATACTGTGTATTTTCATCAAAATATTACCTCTTGCACGGAAAAAAATATTTCCCATGTTATAAGGTACCCCCTGTACAAAATATTATTTTTAGCATGTATACTGTGTATTTTCATCAAAATATTACCTCTTGCACGGAAAAAAATATTTCCCATGTTATAGGTACCCCCTGTACAAAATATTATTTTTAGCATGTATACTGTGTATTTTCATCAAAATATTACCTCTTGCACGGAAAAAAATATTTCCCATGTTATAAGGTACCCCCTGTACAAAATATTATTTTTAGCATGTATACTGTGTATTTTCATCAAAATATTACCTCTTGCACGGAAAAAATATTTCCCATGTTATAAGGTACCCCCTGTACAAAATATTATTTTTAGCATGTATACTGTGTATTTTCATCAAAATATTACCTCTTGCACGGAAAAAAATATTTCCCATGTTATAAGGTACCCCCTGTACAAAATATTATTTTTAGCATGTATACTGTGTATTTTCATCAAAATATTACCTCTTGCACGGAAAAAAATATTTCCCATGTTATAAGGTTTTACCCCCTGTACAAAATATTATTTTTAGCATGTATACTGTGTATTTTCATCAAATATTACCTCTTGCACGGAAAAAAATATTTCCCATGTTATAAGGTACCCCCTGTACAAAATATTATTTTTAGCATGTATACTGTGTATTTTCATCAAAATATTACCTCTTGCACGGAAAAAAATATTTCCCATGTTATAAAGTACCCCCTGTACAAAATATTATTTTTAGCATGTATACTGTGTATTTTCATCAAAATATTACCTCTTGAACGGAAAAAATATTTCCCATGTTATAAGGTACCCCTGTACAAAATATTATTTTTAGCATGTATACTGTGTATTTTCATCAAAATATTGATCTCTTGCACGGAAAAATACTTCCATGTTATAAGGTACCCCCTGTACAAAATATTATTTTTAGCATGTATACTGTGTATTTTCATCAAAATATTACCTCTTGCACGGAAAAAATATTTCCCATGTTATAAGGTACCCCCTGTACAAAATATTATTTTTAGCATGTATACTGTGTATTTTTATATTACTGTTGTATTTTCCCATCCCCCTGTAAAATATTATTTTTAGCATGTATACTGTGTATTTTCATCAAATTATTACCTCTTGCACGGAAAAAAATATTTCCCATGTTATAAGGTACCCCCTGTACAAAATATTATTTTTTGCATGTATACTGTGTATTTTCATCAAAATATTACCTCTTGCACGGAAAAAAATATTTCCCATGTTATAAGGTACCCCCTGTACAAAATATTATTTTTAGCATGTATACTGTGTATTTTCATCAAAATATTACCTCTTGCACGGAAAAAAATATTTCCCATGTTATAAGGTACCCCCTGTACAAAATATTATTTTTAGCATGTATACTGTGTATTTTCATCAAAATATTACCTCTTGCACGGAAAAAAATATTTCCCATGTTATAAGGTACCCCCTGTACAAAATATTATTTTTAGCATGTATACTGTGTATTTTCATCAAAATATTACCTCTTGCACGGAAAAAAATATTTCCCATGTTATAAGGTACCCCCTGTACAAAATATTATTTTTAGCATGTATACTGTGTATTTTCATCAAAATATTACCTCTTGCACGGAAAAAAATATTTCCCATGTTATAAGGTACCCCCTGTACAAAATATTATTTTTAGCATGTATACTGTGTATTTTCATCAAAATATTACCTCTTGCACGGAAAAAAATATTTCCCATGTTATAAGGTACCCCCTGTACAAAATATTATTTTTAGCATGTATACTGTGTATTTTCATCAAAATATTACCTCTTGCACGGAAAAAAATATTTCCCATGTTATAAGGTACCCCCTGTACAAAATATTATTTTTAGCATGTATACTGTGTATTTTCATCAAAATATTACCTCTTGCACGGAAAAAAATATTTCCCATGTTATAAGGTACCCCCTGTACAAAATATTATTTTTAGCATGTGTACTGTGTATTTTGATCAGTTTTTGATCTCTTGTGCAGAAAAAATTTTTTCCCATGTTATAAGGTACCCCCTGTACAAAATATTATTTTTAGCATGTATACTGTGTATTTTCATCAAAATATTACCTCTTGCACGGAAAAAAATATTTCCCATGTTATAAGGTACCCCCTGTACAAAATATTATTTTTAGCATGTATACTGTGTATTTTCATCAAAATATTACCTCTTGCACGGAAAAAAATATTTCCCATATTATAAGGTACCCCCTGTACAAAATATTATTTTTAGCATGTATACTGTGTATTTTCATCAAAATATTACCTCTTGCACGGAAAAAAATATTTCCCATGTTATAAGGTACCCCCTGTACAAAATATTATTTTTAGCATGTATACTGTGTATTTTCATCAAAATATTACCTCTTGCACGGAAAAAAATATTTCCCATGTTATAAGGTACCCCCTGTAAAAAATATTATTTTTAGCATGTATACTGTGTATTTTCATCAAAATATTACCTCTTGCACGGAAAAAAATATTTCCCATTTTATAAGGTACCCCCTGTACAAAATATTATTTTTAGCATGTATACTGTGTATTTTCATCAAAATATTACCTCTTGCACGGAAAAAAATATTTCCCATGTTATAAGGTACCCCCTGTACAAAATATTATTTTTAGCATGTATACTGTGTATTTTCATCAAAATATTACCTCTTGCACGGAAAAAAATATTTCCCATGTTATAAGGTACCCCCTGTACAAAATATTATTTTTAGCATGTATACTGTGTATTTTCATCAAAATATTACCTCTTGCACGGAAAAAAATATTTCCCATGTTATAAGGTACCCCCTGTACAAAATATTATTTTTAGCATGTATACTGTGTATTTTCATCAAAATATTACCTCTTGCACGGAAAAAAATATTTCCCATGTTATAAGGTACCCCCTGTACAAAATATTATTTTTAGCATGTATACTGTGTATTTTCATCAAAATATTACCTCTTGCACGGAAAAAAATATTTCCCATGTTATAAGGTACCCCCTGTACAAAATATTATTTTTAGCATGTATACTGTGTATTTTCATCAAAATATTACCTCTTGCACGGAAAAAAATATTTCCCATGTTATAAGGTACCCCCTGTACAAAATATTATTTTTAGCATGTATACTGTGTATTTTCATCAAAATATTACCTCTTGCACGGAAAAAAATATTTCCCATGTTATAAGGTACCCCCTGTACAAAATATTATTTTTAGCATGTATACTGTGTATTTTCATCAAAATATTACCTCTTGCACGGAAAAAAATATTTCCCATGTTATAAGGTACCCCCTGTACAAAATATTATTTTTAGCATGTATACTGTGTATATTCATCAAAATATTACCTCTTGCACGGAAAAAAATATTTCCCATGTTATAAGGTACCCCCTGTACAAAATATTATTTTTAGCATGTATACTGTGTATTTTCATCAAAATATTACCTCTTGCACGGAAAAAAATATTTCCCATGTTATAAGGTACCCCCTGTACAAAATATTATTTTTAGCATGTATACTGTGTATTTTCATCAAAATATTACCTCTTGCACGGAAAAAAATATTTCCCATGTTATAAGGTACCCCCTGTACAAAATATTATTTTTAGCATGTATCCTCAATGTATCCTCAACTGTTCGATGTTCCCAGAATATGGACCGAAATGGGAACTTTTCGGTTCAGGTTATCATTGCTGCGCTTCTTCTCCGTCAACTGGAAGTTTTATCATTCAACAGCTCAGATCCTCGAGCCGAATCCGCACGAAACAACTCTTTCCATCAAGATGCATTCATCTGCCATCGACAAAACCATTGGTTTACATTGCGAAAGATTGGCTCAACTTGGTACAACTTGAACTCACTTTTGCCAAACCCAGTAGAAATTCCAAACGATGGAACACACCTCTCTTGCTTTTCTACGCGAGAAATGCTAGACACTTTCACTGGCATATTTATCGTAGTTGGAAACTTGCCTCAAATAAGCACTTCGAAAACTAAGGAAACGGATTGCAATGAAACATGCGTGTTGCCAATGGAAGTTGATGGTTCTACTGTTACCCAACCAACAAAAACAAAGAAAAGAAAGGCAACAATTGGACGGAAGTCAAAAGCGGCTCAAAATAAATCAAAGGCAAGAATGAATGAAACACCCGAGCAAAATTTAGTACGTCTAGAGACGGTCCGAACTCAGCAAGCTTTGTTCAGGTCATCAGAGACAGTTGATCAGATTTTGGATCGTATACAGAGGGTCCGGTCATACCAAGAGGCTTCGAAATTATCAGAGACGATTCAACAAAAACAAGACCGTCTGGCGACAGGCCGATTGCAAAAACAAGCTTTAAGATCATCAGAGACGGCTAAACAGAGAATGGACCGTGTTGAGAAAGTCCGATTTCACAAAGAAACTACTAGATTAAACACCTGGAAAGCATTGCAAAAAGCGGCGTTTAATTATGATCAACAAACTCACTATGATCAACATCCAGTTGTTAAAATTGGAAATATGGATACTGTTTGCCCATTCTGTAGAGCCTTGAAATGGAAAGGTGAAACACCCAGGATGTGCTGTAGTTCCGGTAAGGTAAAGCTGGAACCTTTATTACTACCACCTGAACCATTGAAAACGCTATTGTCAGGGTCAACACATCAATCCAAGCACTTTCTTGCCAACATAAGGAGGTACAATTCCATTTTCAAGATGACTTCTTTTGGCGCGACAAAAGTCGTCCGTGAAGGCGGTTTCATGCCAACATTTAAAGTTCAGGGTCAAGTATATCATCTTGCTGGATCATTGTTACCACTGCCTAACGAAGAAGCAAGCTATCTTCAAATCTATTTCATGGGCGATGAGCATCTTGAAGCTTCGCGTCGCAAATCCATATACCCTGGACTTGACGAAAATATCGTTCACGCTTTACAGCAAATGTTGCATCAAGTCAACAGCTACATTAACAGCTTCAAGTACGCTCTTGAGAGGATGCTAAATGATGAACGAAGGTGCGTCATAAGAGCAGATAAAACGCCGGTTGGTGAGCATGAGCGCCGATTTAACGCACCAGAAATCAATGAAGTCGCTATCGTTATTGCCGGTGACGAATGTAGCAAACGAGAAATTGTTTTGCATAAGCGAAACCATCAGCTTCAAAGAGTTGCAGAGACCCACAGGTCCTATGACGCTCTTCAATATCCGCTGCTATTCTGTCAAGGGCAAGATGGCTACAATTTCCTCATTAAACAAACCAACCCGTTAAATGGACAGGTTATTGAAGGCAAAAAAATCTCGGCCATGGAGTTTTACGCCTTCCGTTTGATGTTAAGACCAGATTACGGTTCCAATCATATTTTTAGCTGTCGTCAGTTGTTCCTTCAATGGTTGACTGATATGTACGCAAAAATTGAGACGGAGCGTCTGAACTATATACGTTTTAACCAGCAAAAGCTACGAGTAGATGAATATATACATCTCCGAGACGCATTAGCTGCCGATGGAAATTCCAGCAACCACGGGAAAATGTTTATACTTCCTTCGACTTTCATCGGAGGACCAAGGCATAAACACGAGTACACCCAAGACGGCATGACTTATGTTCGCAAGTATTCCAGGCCCCACCTATTTACCACAATCACTTGCAATCCTACGTGGCCAGAAATTCTTTCCGAACTTCTGGATGGCCAAACTGCTCAAAACCGCCATGACATCGTGGCGCGAGTCTTCAGGCAGAAGGTCATCAAGTTCATGGACGTAATTACTAAAGGCCATGTCTTTGGGGAGGTTAAATGTTGGATGTATTCCATCGAGTGGCAAAAGCGCGGTTTGCCTCACGCTCACATCCTAATCTGGCTTAAAAGTCCAATTATGCCCAACGAGATTGATCGTGTTATCAGTGCTGAGATACCTGATCCTTCAGTCGACCCTATTCTTTACGAAATTATCACAAAGAACATGATACACGGTCCGTGTGGAGCAATAAATCCCAAGTCTCCTTGCATGAAAGATGGCAAGTGCACAAAGAGATTTCCAAGAGCTTTTGTTCAGGAAACTCAAACGGGAGACGATGGATATCCGCTATACAGGAGGAGAAAGCCCGATGATGGTGGTCATACGACCAATATTGGGAGCAATAAAGACATTGAAGTTGACAACCGATGGGTTGTTCCATACTCTCCTCTACTGTCACGGATGTTTAATGCCCATATCAATGTAGAGTACTGCAATTCAGTGAAATCCATCAAGTACATTTGCAAGTACATAAACAAGGGCAGTGACCAAGCCATATTTGGGCTACAAAAAGACGGCGAAACTATCGACGAAGTGTTACAATACCAGCTAGGGAGGTATATTTGCAGCAACGAAGCCGTTTGGCGAATTCTAGGGTTTCCGATTCATGATCGTTATCCAGCGGTTATGCATCTGAATGTACACCTGGAAAATGGCCAACGCATTTATTTCACTGCTGCAAACCTACATGACAAGATTCAAAACCCTCCAAAGACAACACTCACCGCATTCTTTCAACTGTGTCAAGAAGACGAATTTGCCAGAACACTCCTTTATTGCGATGTACCCAAGTACTATACTTGGGACTCCATGCAGAAGTTCAATCGTCGGAAACAGGGTGATCCCGTTGAGGGTTTCCCTGGAGTAAGATCTTCTGATGTACTGGGTCGAGTCTATACAGTGCATCCAAATAATGCCGAGTGTTTCTTTTTGCGAATGCTGCTGCATACTGTTACAGGCCCTAAATCTTTTGAAGATTTGCGGACTGTTGATGGCCAAGTATGTGCTTCTTTTAGAGAAGCCTGCCAGCTGAGTGGTTTGCTTGAAGACGACAGGCATTTGGACCACACACTGGCAGAGGCAGCAACTGTACATTCGGCTTCCAGACTTAGAAATCTTTTTGCAATTATCATCACCACATGTTTTCCTTCTGACCCTAGACGGCTATGGGAATCGTTTAAAGAAAGCCTTAGCGAAGATCTTCTTTTGGCTGCCCGTAGAAGAAACCCATCAATAGAAGTATCATTCACCGAAGATATTTTCAATGAGGCGCTCATTCTCTTGGAAAACAAGTGTCTTGGAATAAACGGCAAAAGATTGAAAGAACTAGGACTACCAGAGCCTAAAAGATCCTTAGATAGAATCCCAAGAGAAATCTTGGCTCAAACCAACTTTGATTTCGATGAATTACAAGCTTACGTCGATGAAAATGAACCTAAATTGACCGAAGAACAGCGCTTGATCTATGAATATTGTCTAAACAAGGAGGGTGGCATAACCAACATCGATGCTCCTGGTGGAACAGGCAAAACATTCCTTATTAAGCTCCTGCTGGCTAAACTAAGATTAATGGGGAAAATTACTATTCCTGCTGCATCTTCTGGAAGTGCAGCGACTATTATCGGCGAAGGAACAGCTCATTCAACCTTCAAGTTGCCTTTGAATCTTGCCAATATCGATAACCCTACCTGCAATATAAGTAAAGATTCAGAACTTGGGAAACTACTTGCACTTTGTCATTCCATATTCTGGGACGAATGCATAATGGCGCACAAAGGTGGTCTAGAAGCATTGGATCGGTCATTTAGGGATTTAAAAGGCAATTCCTGCATTATGGGTGGTACTTCGTTATTTATTATCGGAGACTTTCGACAAACACTACCTGTCGTACCAAGGGGAACGCCTGCTGATGAGTTGAATGCCTGCCTTAAATCGTCCTATCTTTGGCCTAAAGTTACTACTTTACGGATGAAAACGAACATAAGAGTTCTGTTGACGGGAGATGCAGATGCCGCCCAGTTCCAGTCTCAGCTTTTGAGTTTGGGAGACGGTCATTTCCCCACAGACGCCAACGGCCTCATTTCTTTTCCTCCGAACTTCTGTAACATGGTCAGCTCATTAGAACAACTCAAAAATACTGTCTTTCCTAACATCCAGCAACATTTTAAGGATCTTGATTGGCTTAGTGAACGTGCGATTCTAGCTCCCAAAAATGATTATGTAAACAGTATTAATTTTGATATCGTAAGCTTGCTTCCAGGGGAATCAAAATTATATAAATCTGTTGACACTGTTACGGACCCGGATCAAGCCGTTCAATATCCGACCGAGTTCCTAAATTCACTGGAGCCATCAGGAATGCCGTCACATAAACTGTTGCTTAAAGTCGGAGCGCCCATCATTCTCCTTCGAAATTTGGATACGCAAAAGTTGTGCAACGGGACACGACTTTGTGTTAAAAAGCTGTTTCCAAACGTTATTGAAGCAACAATTTTGACCGGCTTTGGTAAGGGTGAAGATGTATCGATTCCGAGAATACCCTTGATCCCTAATGATTTTCCATTCGAGTTCAAGCGGCTACAATTTTCCGTTCGACTTTCATTTGCTATGACTATCAACAAGTCTCAAGGGCAGACCATGAAAGTAGTTGGAGTGAACTTGGAGACTCCATGTTTTTCCCACGGCCAGATTTACGTAGCATGCTCTCGAGTGGGATCACCAAAAAACCTCCATATTTTTGCACCAGAAAGTAAGACAAGAAATACCGTTTACCAACGAGCATTAAAATAATGAAAACCTTGCTCTTTGTACGTTTTTTGGGAGAAAATAAACAGTAAAGAGGTTATTCCCTGTGGTATATGTTCCGCAGCTGTTTTGGGCTGTCCGCCAAGATGGTTTAATTTTCCCGTTTTAACACTGGGAGATTTAGGACTACGGTTTTCAACGTTAATTTACGGAATTTTGGGCGAATGAATATTGGATTTCTCTCCTTAATAACGAACCTTCACCTAAAAGGGATCTGAAACCAAGTTTGGTGTATGAACGCCGAATTTCAAAAATAGGCTAAACAAACAACACTTTTTATATGCTTTTTAATTGCATCCGCCATCGTTGTTGTGATCGAACGGTCACGGGACTCATGACTAGGACCACTTCTTCTTTTTTGTTGACTTCATATGGGTCATTTGCACAAAACGTGCACAAATGTCCGATATGCCTCAAAAGTGGAAAAAGTACGACTAAGTCATGAGTCATGTGACCTGAACGGTCACATGACTACACAATATATATGACAATCACAACTATGATGGTGATTGACAGTTAAAAAGCATATTGAAATGGTATTTAGCTTATTTTCGATATCCGTCCTTCGTACACCGAACTTGGCTAAGATTTCTCTTAGGTCACCGTATGTTGCATTGGAGAAAAATTACAATTGCACCGTGCAAAATTCCGTAAATTAACTTTGAAAACTTTATTCCTATATCTCCCCGTGATAATAACGGGAAAAGAGTTTTCATCATGACGGACAGCAGAAACACCTGAAAAACGTATCCCATAGTGAATAACTTCTATCTAATAAAAACTTGGCTTATTCAAATTTCATATTTTAAACCCGAGCGAAGCCGGGTACTTAAGCTAAGAAGAAAGCCAAGAAAAAAAATTATAACGGAAAAACATTTTTCCCGTGTTAAAGGGTATACCCGGGGAATCCCCTGACGGGAGCGCCTTCTTTCTGGAAAAGCCGGGAGTAGGAGGTGGCGAAGCCACCGTCTCTTTTCGAGTAAAATATTTAATTTTCGATTCAAGTTAAGAGTGAAATTAACTAATAAAAACCCGGGCGAAGCCGGGTCGCTGATAGCTAGCTTGATATGGGACACTTGATGGGGGTTGATAGGGTCACTTGAGAGCTAGCTATTTCTCCGAGGAAATGTACATCAGTCACTGAATCTCAGACTACGTATTTGTGTCGTATCAGTTGTACGTAGTTGTATCATAGTGTACTTATTTGTATTTTACTACTCTATTTTTGTACGAGATCTTAAAAAATAAACACTTTTCGAACTTTGTTCAGTAGTTTACCGCGGTATATTTTTTTATATTTCACCGAGGAAGTGTACATCAGTCACTGAATCTCAGACTACTTAAATGTTGCGTGGGAACTTTGTAGTATTACGGGCGGAGCTTTTGATCCTTAAATATTTTTTATATTCTTCACTCAGGATGAATGACATTGCCGAGCGAGTTTTCTGATCAAAACCTACCAAAAACTAATATGAAATTACAATGGTACTCTATTTTTGTACAAGATCTTAAAAAATAAACATTTTTCGAACCTTATTCAGTAGTTTACCGCGGTATATTTGTTATACTTCACCGAGGAAGTGTACATCTGTCACTGAATCTGAGACTACTTAATTGTTGCGTGGGAACTTTATAGTGACGAGGGGGCGCTTTTGATCCTTGAATGAGGAGTAATGTGGTGATTGAATGTAAGAATAGATGGCGCGGCGAGCGCGGGGCAACGAGATAAGGCGATTCGTCGGCGAGAGAAAACGGCAGATCGAGAGATAAGGTGAAGAGAGATTGTCGCGTCTTTGGAGTGTAGAGTAAATTTCGTCTCGATTGTATTCAACTTTTGTCAGAGATTGTTCAGATAAAGAAGGTTGTTTGAAAACTGAGAAGAAGACTCGAGTTGGTTATTTTGATCAAAAAGGGAGTCTTGTGATATTTTGGTGGCAGCGGCGAGATAAGGCTTTTGAATAGTTATCATTGGTCGCTCGAGTCGAGAGGCCGTGGAATCGCTGTGGTTAGTTGAATCAAAAAATATTTGTTAGTCGCTCGAGTCGAGAGGCTATTAAATCACTGTGGTTAGTTAAATCCAAAATTATTAGTCGCTCGAGTCGAGAGGCTGTTAAATAATTGTTCGTTTAACCTACGACTAAGGTTCAGATCGGACAAAGCCTGAATGTAATCTGAAAATATCAGAAGCATCCTTCAATTTATGAAAGTAAAATAGTAAGGAAGTTACAGAGGATGAATTTTCGTTCATTTTGATACATCTCTCAACGAATTTGATAGTAATTTGTTATCAAAATAAATTTAGACGGTTTTGGTTCCTAAATTATTAGTCACTCGAGTTGAGAGGCTACAGAATGAGGGTTTGTAACACTTTTTTGATATTTTTTTTATGCATACCAAAAAATCAAGCAAAAAATCTTGATTTTTTTTCGTGAAGAGTTCCCTATATCTAAAAAATTTATTTCCCGAGTTATTTACCTTCAAAGTTGACGTGGGTGGAGCTTCCCTAAAAGGGTACCGGTCCCCCTTTGACGTCACTCTTTAGTAGGTGGAGCTCTGTCCCATGTTAAAGCTTATGGAAGCCAACTTTGGCAATTTATGTAGGTCGCGCAGATTTTTCTCTTGAATTTTGACTTATCTACAAATGTAGAGATTTTTACGCCGCGTTTAATGAAGTTTTTCAAGTATTCGTACGATTTTTCCATTTACCGTAAAATTCGGAAAAAGGGGAAAAAATGCCGTTGGGCATCTCGTTTTCCGCCTTGCTGCGAAAGGGGGCTGAAGTATACCCCGTCAACCCTATCTTTCAATCGTCGTTGATCTATCATCTGTTTCGTCTGCTTTTCATACGGTCCTTAGAACTTTGGCCTTCCAGTTTCATCTTTTACCACTCATTCTTATGAATGGCAAATCGATTAAAGCCAGGTTTTCAAAAATCCAACAATCACATACTACCATATGTTGGTATTGAAGCCGTAGCCAGGTTTATAGCAACACACGATGAATATGTGTCGGTAGAAATAAGAGGATGGAAAGAAAAAAAATCAGAGAAGGAGTCTTACGGCGACGCGGCCGTAGGATATGTATCTCAAAAAAACGATGGCAATATTTTCACTATTTGTTGCAGAATGACACCAGAACACTGTATCCATTCAAAACCAATTGCTGCCGTGGTTAGTCGAATCCAAAATTACTAGTCGCTCGAGTCGAGAGTCTATGATCTCTCCAAACAATTTATATGCCGAGGAAGAGAAATAGCAAAGAATGAAGACAAAAGGCAAGCAAGGCCTGGGCAGAAGAATTTCTCCCGTATCGATTCGAGTATCGAAGAGGCCGCCGCGAACTTGATCCAATTATCGAAATCCAAATTATCGATGACCCGGTTGATGAGGTACAGATTGTAGAAAATCCCCCTGAGCCCGAATCTCTACAAGATTTAATCGAAGAGTTCTTAGTAGATCTCCCCCTTGAACCCTCGCCTGTTATCGCCGAGGATAAAACTTTAGGTGCTCATCTTGTACCTGTACCCCCAGTTATTGAAAACGAAATTGAAGGTATTTTCTTAGCTCCAATACCCCCAGGACACATGTTGAACATCGACGAGCCAGAGCCTTTAGAAGAAGATTTGTCATTGGGTTTGCTTGAAAAACTTGATAAAAATGGAGCGAATACGTCCTGCAGTTGCTCAACGACGAACTCCCTCCTGAATTAGAGGACGATATCTTTTGGAAACTCGAAGAATAAGTTCCGAAAGTCATTCGCTTAGAATCTCCCCTGCATGAATTTAAATACGTGAGCCCTTTGTTAAATGTTGTAAACGAAGTGAACGTCAAGTGCGATTAAATAATACATGGAAATGAATTTTAAAAGGATGGTTGTTCTTTGATTTTGAATTTCATCTCTACATTCTCTTATGAACAACGACAAAATTATAACTAGAAGTAAAAAAGGAGTTCCTCTTTTCCCCTTATTACAACATCACTCTGCTTCTCTTCGTCCAACTCAACTGAAAAGTAAAATGGGAGAACATGAGCAATTGATGCAAGCCCTGACAGCTTTAACGGCTAGTATTCAGCTCCAGAACGATAATCACGCAGAGATTACTTTAAACCAGACTAATAGACAAAACGCATGAGAAAACCTTGTTGGGCGGTTGGCAGCTAATTCACGCACAGATGTGGAGAGAATCCCTTGTTTCTCAGGCTCGTCATCAGAAGATGTTGGCGCGTGGGTCGAGAGACTCGATCGAATGGCAGAAGATGAAAACTGGAGCGATGATGAGAAAAGAGTCTTAGCTATCCGACGATTGTCAGGCCCTGCCATGGATTGGCATAGCAGAACAGGTTATAACCATGACGAAAGGTACGATTGGTCAGATGCCCTCGTAAATGCGTTTCAATTTCGGTTGTCCTTATCGGAATGGAGCCTTTTAGTAGAGAGACGTGTTCAGGTACCTGTCGAATCAGGTGTACATTACGCCTTGGAAAAATCGAAACTGTGTAATCGTTGCCCAATGCAGCTAACTGAACAGCAATTGATCAATCATCTAATCAGGGGATTGTCGAAGCCAGAGCACGTAGCGGCCTTGATGCGTCCTCCTCCCCAAACTTTGGCCGAATTCATTTCTACTATTGGTCAGCTAGAAGAAATTGGAGGTGCCGTAGTACAGCCTCAATCCATTCCCTCTTTGACAGTTAATGCTAATCCTATGGTACCAATTGCCGGTGCAAATTTGGATCTGCTCGTTCAGACCATAACGGATCGAGTAACTGACGGATTGTTACGCAAAATCGAGGACGTAACCAAGGATTCTCAGAAGGTTCAAAACGGCCCGACTCCGTCGCTTTACGGACCCACCGGTTACGGACAGGCGGGTTATGCAGCGCAGAATCATAGACAATCCCGTTATGTGGCGCCTAGTTATGGACCTCCTAGATACGCGACGCCTAGAGCTACATCGAATGGGGCAAGTTGGAGTGGGTGAACCCCTAACTATCGTCAACAAGGATACTATGGTCCTCCATCGCCACAATGGCGGCCGCACAGTCGTGATTTTTCGAATGTGGAATGCTAAAACTGCCATAGGCTCGGTCACTTACGCCAGGACTGTCTGGATCTACGTGTCAGTTTTGACTTACCTTCTGTTCCCCCACCCCAGGCTACGCCGGGAAATGGCGAGACTGCCCATCCGGAGCATGGTCAGTCCTAAGATATGCCCCGCTCCATCCGTCGGTGCCAACAATTTCTCTGATTATAAATGG
This sequence comes from Ceriodaphnia dubia, assembly GCA_022539655.2. NCBI lineage: Eukaryota > Metazoa > Arthropoda > Branchiopoda > Diplostraca > Daphniidae > Ceriodaphnia > Ceriodaphnia dubia. The sequence continues at coordinate 94,109 of JAKUCG020000199.1, read as the reverse complement.
ATTTGGTCCCGTAGATGTGCTAGTAGATGGTGGAGCCACCTGTACTTTAGTTAGTTCGAAATTAGCCCGCCCGCAGATTCCTTGGTCGGGAAGTGGATATCTTACTGTCGGGGGTGTGGTTTCTCCAGAAGGCTCGGCGGAAGTAAAATTAACTTATAAGGGGTCAGTTTTTTCAATCCTTTCCGCTATATATGAAAATTTCCCTTTTCCTATGATATTAGGCATCGATGGGATGAGGATGCTTGGACTCGAAATTCGATTAGATGATGATAAGAATTACATTGCTCTTGAAAAAGATGTCCCCACTAAAACTCCAATTGTCTCTAACGCTCTCGTTTGCAATAACGAGGAATTGCCTTCCTCAATCCTAATTAATGATGTCTCCCCCACTGTTCCTGAATCTATTAATAATTTCCCTTTGACCCAGCAGTTGGAATCAGAATTAAAACAGCCTGTCGAAAACTCTGATATCCCGTTATCACCAAATTCAAGCGTTGACCTCTCCGGGGATTCGGTCACCCTTGTTGTAAAAAATACTTTTACTATTCTGCCCGAAACAACTAGTTATATAGAGTTAACATGTGGCTCATGTGGTGTAGAGTTGATGGTTGTTATGATTGCCTGTTGTAAACCAGGAAGTGAGGGGTGTTCCCCGCGATGTATTACCCAGCCAAAGAGCCGGGGCATAAAATTAAACAATTGTTTTGTGCTCCCAATCACTAACTTATCAAAAAAGGAATTAGTTTTCACTAGAGGTAATCGTTTTGGATCCGCAACTCCTGTCTGTTCTTTTGTAGACATTTACGTTAATGATTCTGTTTTTGCTATGTGGGAAGGTGAGATTCCTGAGCCAAAAGTCGAATATTGGTCTAAACTGACTAAAGATGAGCTTCACCGTCTGCAAGAATTGGTGAACGAGTATCGGGACTGTTTCTCTAGAGGTCCCAGTCATGTGGGATGCACAGATTAGATTGAACATCATATCGATACCGCCAATGCCCGTCCTATTCGCCGTCAACCATACAGGGTCTCACCCGTGGAGAGAAAAGTGATAGCTGAACAAGTAAACGAAATGTTGGAGAAGGAGATAATTCGTCCATCATCCAGTCCATGGGCATTTCCCGTTGTCCTCGCTAAGAAGAAAAACGGCGAATGGCGTTTTTGTGTGGATTATCGATCCTTGAACGACGTTACAGTCACCGATTCTTATCCTCTACCGCGTCTGGATGATGTCATCGAACGTTTAGCTGGAGCGCGATATTTCTCGTCACTAGACTTGGCCGGCGGCTTTTGGCAAATTCCTATTCGTGAAGAGGACAAGCAAAAACGGCATTTGTTACCCCCGAAGGACTCAACGAGTTTAACAGGATGCCTTTTGGCTTGAAGAATGCCCCACCCAGGTTTCAACGATTAATGAATCGACTACTTGGACAACTGATATGGCAGTACCAGTTGTTGGTCCACATGGACGACTTGCTAGTATTCTCTAAGACTTTTGAAGAGCATCTGATAAATTGAAAAGTTGTTTTTGAAATCTTACGGAAAGCCAATCCCGTACGAAATTTTTAGCTGGTTCCCTGCTGGATACAGCTTCAAAGTTAGGTCCGTTTAGCTAAGTATTAACGGGCTAGAAATTTTAAATTCCATACTGTGGATTCCTTTACTTCCTTTAGCTGATTTTTATCAAGCTGACATAGCTAAAATAATGAGCTTGAATATATAAACCTATTTCTAGTCTGCTCATTTCAGTTTATTTCATATTGCTAAATATTGCTTTCATATATTCTGCCTCTGCTAGGCAGTTAACTCTTCAGATAACTTAAGAACTAAAAACCTTAAGAGTAAATTGGAGTAATCAAGTTTAGACTGAAATCTCTTTGTATTGAAAGGATCACTTTTTTCGAGTTTTGAAACTGCACGTACAACGTAAAAAAACACAGCACCGAAAAGAATTTCGGTGAACATTAAAAGTTTAAATAAAAATGCAAGTAGGCTAATGCATTTCTGAGTATTGCAATGATCTGAACTTATTCTTGATCTGATGTTTCATCCTCCACCGCCAGAATGTTCTCTCTTGACTTTTGAGCCGTGTGCTCACTTAGAAGTTTTGCCGTTATACACGGATACACCATAGACGGGTCGATAATCATTTTGTGTCTGGTTTCCCAATACTCGACAGTAAACCCTGAAAAGAAATCAACAAATTTACTGTCTTGAACTGATTTGCCTTTTTCTTAAAAATTTACTTGTTATGGCTTCAACATCTTCTTTGGGAAGCGCAGGCTTTGCAGGATTATTGCTTTTATCGGTTGGCGCCTTCTTTCCAGTAAGACTGTGGCTTGACATGAACGACCTGTCCCACATTTCTTCCATTATGACGTTGATCATGTTGCTCATGTCCCTGAAAAAAATATTATAGAGAAATATTAGCACTTAAAAGACTTTAATTTTAATAGACTGTACAAAAAATCACTGAGCACTTACTTTTTTTTTGATCCGACCTTCCCGTAAGAAATTGCGGTTGCTAGGGCATTGGGGCGTATCATCGTCTCAAAATCCTTGTGAAGCTTGACTAGGGTAGCGCCAACGCCTCTTCTATCGGCAGCCTGAGAGCGGGAACTCTGTTGCGCAGTGCTATTAGTTGATAAGTTTTCCAAAGTACTCTGAAGCATGGTCAGACTTTCCTTAAGACCTGAAGTTTAAGGTTCGGAAGGTTAAGAAAAAGTTAAAATGATTTTCATGGTTCAAAAATCGTTACTGTTTGCCAAGGTTAAGGGATTTGATTCCTTCAAAGCTCCAATCTCTTCTTGCAATTGAAAAATAGTGGCATCTTTCTCAGCTATTTTCTGCTTGAAATCCTGCCTCTCGTTCTCCAAGTCAATCACAGATGATTGGAATCATATCCTCATCCTCATTTTCTGTCGAATCATTCTCATCCTCATTTCCGGTATTGTTTTCAGAATCGCCACCAGCAGTTTTTTCGTTGTTGTCACTTAGTAGTTGACAATCTAACCCATCCAGGTCTTCCTCGACGATTTGCATGTTCTTTCTAGTAGCAACGACCACTGCAGCAATAATAAAAATGTAATGAAAAGATGTACTGAAATAAGAATAAAAAAGTTGGTACTACCTTTACTAGAACTTTTAGTTGCCTTCTGAGGTGCAGATGAACCTTTGAATGTTTGAATTAAAAAAATGTGAGTGTCGCTTTTACCAGGATGTAAACAAAAATCACAGCCGAATTCGCCGCGACATATTTTGCCGTCTAAGAAAACTGTTCGTGCCATTGAGTCCGTTGTTAGCACTAATGGTTTTAGTTTCACAATCAGCTCTCCAAATGGGATACCAGTAGTAGAAAGTCGCTTCAGTTCGGCTATTGATCTGTCAAGAAACGGCCCCTTGGGGGGGTTTCTTATTTCCAACCAAAGTGCCATAAAAATCATATGGGCTCTCCGTGCCCCGTAAGAGATTTCGTTGATCACGGCCATAAAGGACCAAAATCCAAATTTACTTTTTTTAAACACTGGGCTCCATCTGTATTAAGTTGAAGAGTGAACGTACACTCTTTGATCGTGCTATCTTGAATTGTTTCCCTATAACAGTCTCCACTCTGAATATCCCCACGGGTTGTTCCGTCATAACTAGTGGTTTTTTCTCTCAGTTCCATCCCACCACTTTCTAAAAAGTACTTGAATTGCTCTTCAATCGGGAGAACGAGAACGTAACACGAGCCTTTTGATTTTTCGTAACGATGGCCACATTTCTGTTTCCTTATTGGGAGACTATTTTTTCCAGTTTCAAGAATGGCATCACAATTTTTCTCGCCACATACAAATAGCTTTTTCACGTTAAGGTTTAAATGGTCATATTTACTGACACACTTGGCGGCACTTTCAGTTTCTGTGATCGTTGAATTAGTTGCAATCTGAATAATGTTCAAATGGTCCTTGAATGCTTCGTTTGACAAATGATATTTGAGTTTGTATGCAAGACATAGCACACTGAGGTAGGCTGATTTGTCACAGTCCTTATCCTGAAATAACAATGAAGATGAAGAAATTACAGGCTAGTTTGAAACTAAAGACCAATTTGATTTTCACACCTCGAAAGCCATTGAAGTGTCATCATAGCCAATATCTTTAAGATTTACTCTTCATCGCTTTCATATTCATCCCCAGAGTTCTGACTTGCTGTGGTTTGGTGCTGTTGAACATTCTGTAGAAATAGAGTTGATGAATAATATTATTATAATAAGGTTTAAAAAGTTAACACGAGAAATATTCACCTCATCATGAAGATCATTTGTTGATATTGTTGGGACCCGGCCGTATGCCTCAGTGTTTCTTACTCCCCCCTGTAGATGGCGTTCGCGCTTCTTCTCCCCCCTCCCTTTCTTTTCGTACTCAAACAGTTAGTGTGCGTTTTGTCGAGCTAAGCGAAAGGAACACGCGTTTGCTGGGTCCGATCGCCTTGATTCAGAATACAAACAAGTTCTCGAAAGACAGTGTTTTTGCGATTCATTACAGCCGAGCTGTAACAGTGGTGGCAGCGGCGAGATCCCCGAATTCCCAGATTGTTTTAATTGTCGGATTTAAGTGTAAGTGTTCGACCAGTGGCTTCTCATTCCAACCGCGTAGCGTGGCCATCTTGGTTTTGGATTTTTGTAGTTTTCCTTTTTGGGTGCAAATTCAAGTGCGTGTTATCTTTTATTTGCCTTTCTGATTGCAAGGTTATGCCCTAGTTGGCACGGCCGGCATTAGTTTGTCGAACACGTCTTTTTTTTATAATTTTATTTCGAATCGGTGTCCGGAAGTGACTCTTACCTCATACAACACGAGTGATCGATTAGTGGTATTTAATCCTCTCCCTTTTGAGTGAATTGCTCGTCGGTGAAACTCCTGCGATTCAACATTGTGGCCAGGCTCTAGTTGGCTGGGCTCAATCGTGACGTTTCATCACCCTTTTTTTTCTTTTTTTCGGCCACGCAGTGGCCATCTTTGTCCAGATAATTCTCTTCGACTCGTCAATCTATTGTCCTCGTGTTGTCTCGTCGAATTCTTTGCACATCGACGTCGTCGTTTCATCGTTTTCATTTATTTTTATTCTTTTTCTTCGCGCCACAGGTGTGGCCGGGTCCCTTGTTGGCCTGTCCCTCCTTACAGCACGAAACTGCCGGGGAAACGAGCAAGCGAGGAGGCGCGTGGGAAGAAGAAGGTGAAGCGAGCAGAGCAGAGATATATCGAAAAACAACAGTTGCTCGTCCTCTTAGAAAATCATCTGGCTGAGCGATCGGGAGAATTTAATGGAGGCCAGTTGCAACCAAACGTCCCAATTGAACTGAGGAGACAAGTTGTGTTTGCCGAAAATACAGACCACGAAGAAATTACATCTGAAAATCATTCGACAGGAGACAAGAGCGACAACGTTCCCCAAATACAGCCGGAAGAAGTCGGTAAAGAAGACGTTCGTCAGATTCAACCGGAAGAGTCCGAGTACGAAGACATTGTACAGGTTCATTCGAAAGAGTTTACGGATGACGAATTAGACTGAGCTGTATCTCTTAAAGCGATCGATTATACGGACCCTGTCATCTACCATTTCGCTCTCGGGCATTGTTTACCATTGATTTATTTTATTTCGTCTGCTTACAAAGCTGATGCCAGGTTGTCGCTGCACTAAAGGCAATTGTTCGCGTTGCTCTTGTTCAGTGGCCGGTAAATTTTGTCTACCCGTTTGTAAGTGTGGCGCCTCTCGCTTTTGTGGCAACACCCCAGTAGCCAACGTTCTCTTAGCTGCGATTCCGGAAGCAGAAATGGGTGACGCAGCATTGATTGCAGCTCTTACGGCCCTGACTGGGCAGATGACTCTCAGCCAGCAGACGCAACAACAAGCCCATCAAGATCTCCTAGCTCAACTTGCCAATCAGCCAGCTGCTCAGCCCGTCATCCAGCAGGGGCCCCGCTCTTCAGCTGTGTTAGCCATCCCCGTGTACACTGGCCAGGGGGCCTACAGATAGGCTAACCGATTGGCTCTCCATTCTCAACAGGACTGCCGTGGCCGAGGGGTGGGCAGACGATGTAAAGCGAAGAGTGGCTGTTGGTAAATTGACAGGTCCGGCCTTACGTTGGCAGGATTTAACCGGAAATGGCCATGCTCTTTGGCCTGACTGGTTGGCCGCTCTGCAAGCTACATTTCAACCGCGTTTATCCTTGGTGCAATGGTGTCTGCAGATCGAAAGCCGCGTTCAACTGCCGAACGAGTCGGGAGCTCAATACGCCCTTGAGAAGATGCGGCTGTGCAACTTGTGCCCTCACCAATTGCCCATGGCAGAGGCCGTCAACTATCTGAGTAAGGGGCTCTACTATCCGGATCAAAGAGCAATCATGCTAGCCAATCCTCCAGCAGATTTAGCCGCCTTCATCGTTAGGATTTTTGTGATTTAGAGGCTATCGGCAACAACACCGTGACTCCACAGGCCCCTCCCGCCCCACATGTTGGCTCTCTCTCTACCCAGCCTGACTTGGCGACTGTTCTGAAGACCTTTGGCGATCAAATTGTCCAGATTAAACAGGATGTCCGTGACGTCGTTCGGGCAGTCGGACAGCCTCCTAGTACGTCGTGGCGCAGCCAATCCGTCAGGCCACCTGGCCCACCTCCTGCTGGACCGTCTGCAGCTTTCAGTTCCCGTCCTGTGTATAACGAAGTGTTTGTTCGGCGCCCTCGTCTTCCTTTAAGCGAAATCACTTGCTTCAACTGCACCTACAAAGGACACTACGCCGCCGACTGTCCCGAACCCAGACGTCAATCAAGGCCTCAAAATGTCGTTGCCTCTTATGGCTATTCGGAAAACGACACAGCCGGCCTAGGCTGTCCCATTTTTAACTTTTATTTTTTTTTCTTAACGGCCTTTCAGTTTGGGTTGTCATTTAGTCTTATTACGCTATTGTTGAAGTTTCAGCGCAAAAAAAAATTTCGTGATATCGCACACCTCAAAAAACGTGAAAAATTCACGTTTTTCGTGTCCCGCAACCTATAAGTCACGAACGGAAGTGAATCTAGCGCTGGCCTTTTAAATGAATGTCCGCCTACTACCAAGTAACATTTGTACCAAGTTTCATTGAAATCGGATAATATTTAGATATCGCACATGTTATTTTTCCAACTTTGATTCTTAGTCATCAGTCACCCATGTTTGACATGGGAAAAATCAGGCTACTCGATTTTTTTAATTTTCCGCTTGTTTTTCGCATTCTTTCGATGATTTGTCGTCAACTTCAATAAAAAGCAATACAAACACACAATATTTATAAAAAAGGAGGCTTTTTATGAAAGTTTTTGCTATTTATTTCCTATAGATTTTACATAAGGAATTTAAATTTTTCCCCCTTTTTATTCGTCTGTGGTGATGAAAAAAACTTTTTGAAAGCCACTAAAACATCAGGAATAATGCCATCAGCTATAAACATAGCATTGTACGTTGAATTAGAAAAGAAAAATGAAGTGTAAGTGTTTGCAAATCCGTATGCACCATACTAAAGAAAGTGATTTTTCTCTGAGCGTGTCTATGGCACTACTCTACTAACATGGCATGAACAGCATTTTTAAAATTTATCTTTTTTGTCGATTTAGTATCCATTCTTTGGGCATAATGAAAAAACATCTAAAGAATGCAAAAAGCAAGCGGAAAATTTAAGAAGTCGCATAGCCTAGTTTTTCCCATGTCAAACATGGTTGACTGATTACTGAGAATCAAAGTTGGAAAATTAACATGTGCGATATTTAAATATTGTCCAATTTCAATGAAATTTTGTACAAAAGTTACTTGGTAGTAGGCGGAAATTTTCATAAAAGGCCAGCATTAGATTCTTTCCCGTTCGGGATTTATAGGTTGCGGGACACGAAAAAACGTGAATTTTTCACGTTTTTTGAGGTGTGCGATATCACGAAATTTTTTTTTTGCGCTGAAACTTGGACAAAAGCATAATAAGACTAAAAGACAACCCAAACTGAAAGGCCGTTAAGAAAAAAAAATAAAAGTTAAAAATGGGACAGCCTAAGCCGGCCCCTGGGGGCAGGACCGGCTAGACCATCAATAGTCTCAGACCCTCTCCCTCAACCGACCAAGTTGGCTGTAGTGACAGTCAACGTAGCACAGGTCGGTGACGTCGACGCCATGGTCGATAGCGGTGCTATGGTTAGTGTTATTCGGAAAAACATTGTCGACAAAATTTTAAAAGAAGAACACAAATTTGGTGGTCATGTTATCGGATTTGATCGGATGAAGGTACCTGTTATTGGTGAAATGACATTGTCTGTCCGATTCGAGGGCGTCTCATCAGAATTACGTCGAGTGAAAATAGTGGAACATTCGTTGTTTGACATGATTTTAGGAGCTGAGTGGGTTGAGAAAGGCAACATTTTTATCTACGCGAACAACGGTCGACTACTAGCTCATGTTCGCCCTCCGGATTTAAAACTTTCCACTCTAGAGTCTGACGAAGGTGATCCTGGGATTCACGATTCCTGTTCTGCCGTTGCAAGCTTAATAGTCCCAGGTGTTGTTGCAGACGACGATATTAAACAAGGCGTCTCCTTGGCTTCGGTAGGAACAGTTTCAACACCTGGATTCGGTCTCCAGTCGGACTGGCCGGTGTCTGGAACTGTTTGCCGTCAATTTCCTTCGAAATATCATCGCACATTGGAGGTAATTGTGGAGGAAGTACCAGAGTCGTCATGCCCAGACGAGCTTGTCGAAGATTTTCTTGGTTCCATCTCGCTTAACGACGATCTTCCAGAGACCACGACTCCGCTTTACGCCCACGTAAAGAAACGAACTGTCCTTCCACCAGGAACAATGCGGTTTATTGTGACGGACATCCCATGTACTGCAGGTGAAGTTTGGGTAGTCACAAAATCGTTTTCATCTCGGCCGTCTCGTGAGTGGATTATTCCAAATTGCCTAGTCACGGCGAGCAAGAGGGCCCTTTGTATTCCGGTGGTCAACTTAAGTAACCAGCCCCTGCAATGGAACGAGGGTAATGCACTCGCGATCGTTGAGTTATTGCTAAGCCCTGTGATGGCTTTCGACAAAGTCGATGAAGTTAGTGACTCTGTTTGCAGCGTGAGTGTCACCACCCCGTCTACAACGATCCCGAGCGATATTAAGGAAAAAATTATCGTTGGCGAAAATGTTACCCTAGAGCAGCGCCAACAGCTTTTCGACCTGCTGGATCGTCATTCTGACTTGTTCCTTGATCAAAAAGTCGTCCCGACTCACGGTGTTGAACACTGCATAGATACAGAGGATTGTCTACCAATTAGATTCGGCGAACATCAGCTTGTGAACGTCGTCTCATCAGTTCTCAGGTGCAAGATATGTTGGAGAAGGACGTCATTGAACGCTCAAACAGCCCATGGGCTGCCCAAGTCGTAATGGTCCCGAAGCGAGACGGTTCCAGACGATTCTGCATTGATTATCGTCCTATCAACTCAAAAACCCGACGCGACCTCTACCCCCTTCCAAGGATGGACGAAATACTTGAGAGGGTAACCAGCGCTGGTGGAAAGAAAGGGGAAAAATTCATGTCCTCCCTCGACCTGAAGAATGGATTTTGGCAAGTCCCTATCCGAGAATGTGACCGTGAAAAAACCGCTTTCGTGACTTCTGACGGTTTGTTTCAGTTTAAGCGTATCCCATTCGGCCTATGCAATTCTCCCGCTACATTTCAGCGCCTTATGGACCAAATTCTCCGTCATCTCCGTTGGACCCATTGCCTTGTATACTTGGATGATATAGCGATTTTCGCTGACTCATTCGAAACCCATTTAGACCGGCTTGATGCCGTCTTAACAGCTCTACGCGCGGCTGGGCTGAAACTAAATCCATCAAAGTGTACTTTTGCGACGAATTCTATGCGCTACCTTGGCCATCTCATTGACGGTAATGGTATCCGCCCTGATCCGCAGAAACTTGATGCCATCGACCGCTTCCCTGTACCAACGGATACGAGCTCTTTGAAATCCTTTCTCGGAATCGCGTCGTATTATCGTCGATTCGTATCGTCCTACGCGCGCTTGGCAGCTCCCCTTCATTACCTTCTAAAAAAGGGTGTAAGTTGGAGATGGACCGCGTTTGAACAACGGGCGATGCGCGAAATTCAAGATGCCCTTCTGGCAGCACCTACCCTTGTGTGCGACGACGACGAATGCCAACTAGAGTTGAAAACAGACGCCAGCAAGCTTGGGCTGGGAGCTGTACTCAGCAGAGTTGAAACAGACGGAGAGCGACCGGTTACTTTTATTAGCCGTGGGACTTCATCGGCCGAGCAGAATTATTGTAGTAATGAACTGGTGTGCTGTGCACTCGTGTGGGCCCTCGGAAAGCTTCGTCATCATCTTTACGGGCGTCGATTCACTGTTTGGACCGACAACATCGCCCTCAAGTGGCTTCACTCAAAGAAAGATGTGGAAGGTAAATTGGCGCGCTGGATCCTTGCCCTTCAAGATTATGACATTGACGTCCGTCATCTTAAAGGCGAAATGAATGTCGTTGCGGACGCGCTCTCCCGATATCCTGTCGGCGCCCCCGAGGACACAGATATGGTATGTGCGTTGGTTGGCAGCTACCACCCGCCTGCGGAGGTAGCCCTTCTCCAGCAAGGAGACTCTTCCCTTCGAGACATCATCCTGCGCCTCAGAGATTCTCCGAGAGATCCTGTATTTCAACTCCATCGACAATGCCTCTATCGGAAAAATAAAGGCTCAGGATTTCCCCGATTGTTAGTCGTCCCATCTTTCCTTCGTCGGGATGTGCTTCACGCGTGCCACGACGAACCAATTGGCGGCCACATGGGCATAGAGAAAACGCTGGCCAAGGTGTCTCAGTCGTACTGGTGGCCGGGACTAAAGAAAAGTGTCGTAGCCTATGTGTCCTCATGCACGCATTGTCAGTTCAACAAACCCATGAGTGGGCGTCCTATTGGCCAGTTGATGTCAATCCCTCCACCAAAGGCACCGTTTGACACGTTGGGAGCCGACCACTTGGGTCCCTTCAAACTCACGGCTCGCAAGAATTTGCATGTCCTCGTCCTGATCGACTATTTAACTAAGTGGTTGATGGCGATCCCTGTCCCAGATTTAACTACAGAATCAGTCATCCGGGCCCTTCGTGAACAAGTGATTCCTCAACACGGAGTAATGAAGCGCCTTATTACCGATAAAGGATCGTCTTTTACTGCCCACTCGTTGGCTCGTGAATTGAATGGGCTAGGAGTACGACACGTTCTGGCAACTACAGAACGCCCCCAAACAAATGGCTTGGTCGAGAGGTCGAACCGCACGTTAGTCTCTGCCATCAAAGCCTTTATCAACGTGGATCAAGATAACTGGGACGAACTCCTTCCAGGAGCGACGCTTTGCATCAACACCGCAAAGCAATCCTCCACCCGTTATTCACCGTTTGAACTTGTCCATGGGCGCCCAGCTACATTACCACATCAGTCAGCTTTCTTTTGGCCTTCGGCACCTTCCCTAGCCCCTCGTGAATTTCATCGTCGCGTTCTTAAGTGGCGTTCCATTGCCCGTCGTCTGATCGAAGAGTCCCAAAGGAAAAGTAAGCTGCTCTACGACCAGCGCCATCGGAATGCCAAGCGGTTCGAGAAAGGTGACTTGGTACTCGTAAGCAGAAAAATCAGTATCGTGGGTCGGACGAAGAAACTGCTGCCCAAGTTCATTGGGCCTTTTCAGATTGTGCGGTCTAAATGTGATAACACATATCTCGTCGAAGACGTTCCGGCCTTTCGCAAGCGACGAATTTGGAATCGGTTCAACGCTCGCGTCGCACAGCTGCGTCCCTTTCGTGTACGCGAAGAATTCGATTGGCGTCCCGAGTTAGGCTCTGATGTAGAAGAGGAGGATTGCCTAACGGAGGAGGAAGACTTGTCATCTGACACTCCGGTAGCCCGCTGTGTGACCGAGACTCTCGTGACTGATACTGCCGCAGATGGACCATAAGAAGAAAATGGGAATGTGAATGAACCCACAGAGACCGCACCGGAAACTGTTGTCGAACCCACAGCGGACGCGCCGGAAGCTGTTGTCGAACCCCCGTCCAGTTCGGCAGGTACGATCGATCCTCAAACTCCGTTTCCACTCGATTTGGCCGTATTATTCGTCGCCCTGCCACATTTCGTGATTTCATATGCCCAATCTTTCTTTAATCGGTTCTTACCCATATTTCCCGAAAATTCTGTCCGTTCTCACATTACATCCTCATTTCATATTGCATAACGTCATGTTATTGAATCAGTATCGATATGTCTTCGCTGGTGCCTTTTTTCTGTCATGTGATGGCAGAACTATTTGTTTGTCCCTGTGCCTACGTATTTTCCAGTTTCTCGGTGTTTAACCCTCTTTATGTTCTGTACTACATAATCTATGTTTTTTTTTGTTTTTTTTGTTCTTCCTTTTCTTCGGATTTCTCGTGTTTCTTTGCCCGTCTTCTCAAGGCAATGGTCATTGGTTCGCTGTTATTATCCTGTCTTTTCATTTCTTTTTTTTCATTTTTTTTTGGGTCAGGAAAGGCCGAATGTTAGGACCCGGCCGTATGCCTCAGTGTTTCTTACTCCCCCCTGTAGATGGCGTTCGCGCTTCTTCTCCCCCCTCCCTTTCTTTTCGTACTCAAATAGTTAGTGTGCGTTTTGTCGAGCTAAGCGAAAGGAACACGCGTTTGCTGGGTCCGATCGCCTTGATTCAGAATACAAGCAAGTTCTCGAAAGACAGTGTTTTGGCGATTCTTTACAGCCGAGGTGTAACAATATGGAAGGTGGGTCATCTGGGTCACTATTTCTCTGCATAATACTGATCGAGGCACAACCACCATCATTATCTTCAGGAGCTCTTCTTTTTATAAGTTGTTCAACTTCTTCATGAGCCTCCTCAAGATCCAATTTCCTCTTGAGATATCGAGACAAATTGTTATTGTGTTTGGGCATTTCTTATTAACAATATAACCTATTGCTCACAACTAAAACAAAAAGTTGGCACTATCAATAGACGATAATTAGGTGTTACTGAGAGTTAGAAGTTAAAGGAGACTTACCATTCGTACAAAGAAAATCAAATAATTTGAAAAAGACTTGTTTTCAATAACAAACATGAATATGCCTAAACAGCATCTTTTTTATATTTGAAAAATATGTATCGACATGCTAGTGGTTGCTTTCTTCATTTAAACTTAGACCAGGTTGAAATTTCTACATTAAATATACCTAGGCTACCAAATCCGTAGATGATATAGCTATGTACTGCTTATACGTAGGTGTTTCATTTCGAGCTACCCAGTGATCACTCTAGCTTGGAAACGACATACCGGAATATAGCTAAAAGTAGGGAGGAAATATGACACGTAAAAAATCCAGCTAACTATTAACAAAATGCGAGTTATTTTTTTCAAGGCTGGCCACGCATTAGCTGTAGACAAGCAGTTTGTTTAAAAAGCAAGCTAAATATTTCGTACGGGATCTCCTCCTCCAACCTGCTAAATGTGGTTTCGGTCTCCACGAAACTGGATATGTTGGATACGTGGTTAACGAAACTGGCATCCTCCCAAACCCAAGGAAAATCGAGGCTGTAAGAGATTTTCCGAGACCTCATGATCTGAAAGCATTGAGAGGATTTCTGGGATTATGCAGTTACTGCCGCCGTTTCGTCAACAACTATTCTCAAATCGCCTACCCACTAAATTGTCTACTGAAGAAAGAATCAATTTGGAATTGGACAGCAAAATGTGAAGAAAGTTTCCTTGCCCTTAAAGAACGGTTGATCTCAGCCCCGGTATTCCATCATTACGAGGAAGGACTGGACAACGAGGTTCGTACGGACGCAAGTTTCACTGGCATGGGAGCGATGCTAGTGCAAAAGAAAGATGGAAAAGAACGTGTTGTCTGTTACGCCAGCCGTCGACTATTTGACACAGAAACCAGATATACATCTATGGAATTGGAATGTCAAGCGGTAGTATGGGCTTTAGGTGAATTCCGAACATATATACACGGGAGACCGGTTACTGTTGTAACTGACAACGCTGCTGTAACCTACCTCAGGAGCAAAGTGGCCGTCACTCGTAAATGTAAAAAATGGGCTTTGGAATTGGAAGAATTCCAGCCGGTTAAGATCATTCATCGTGCTGGAAAGGCCAACGTAGTTCCCGATGCATTGTCACGAGCGCCAGTAGGTGATGGTCATCCGGATGTCTCTATCTCAGACGAAAAGATGTTTGCTTGTGCCCTTACTCCATCTCTCCCCTACCGGAATGTTGAACTAGCTGCTTTGCAAGCAGGTTGTACCGACTTTTCGTCGATTGTCAAAATTATTCAAAATATCCCCGTGACAGGCATTCACTCTGGTGTTGTTACTCTAGTGCGAAAAGATTTTGTGCTCCGCAGTGGTATACTCTACAAGAACAATAATCGAGGTGGTCGTCGATTCCTTTTGGCAGTGCCACCGTCTCTACGACAAGAAGTGATTGAACAATGCCATTCGTCTAGTGTTGGCGGTCATTTAGGTTCCGAAAAGACTCGATCACATTGGCCCTATTACTTCATCAAGAAGTCCGACACATCATAGTTGCAATAGACTACTTGACAAAGTGGGTCGAAGCCAAAGCTGTATTTAGTACATCGTCTGAAGAAGCGGCCGAATTCATTCTGAAAAATATCGTGCTTAGATACGGTACACCATCGCATCTTATTAGTGATCGCGGCTCATCCTTCTGTCCGGTGAATTTGAAAATATGCTATCTACATTAAAGGTGTCTCACGGAATAACATCAGGATATCATCCCCAAGCCAATGGATTGGTAGAAAGAAATAACCGGACTGTAATTGAGATCATCTCGGCTTACGGGAACAAGAATCACGACGATTGGCATAAATTGTTGGACTTTGCAGTTTTCACCATTAATACTTCTCCCCATAGTATTACAAAGTTGTCGCCTTTTGAACTTGTCTATGGACGATTACCTACATTGCCATGTGACACAAGATTTGAATGGCCGTCTGAGATGACAGAAACTTATTCCAAATTTAGAAGAGTGACCAATCAGTGGAAGACTGCCCGTCGGCGAATCATTTTCAATCAATTCAAACAGAAGCAGCAGTACGACCGTCGTCACAAAGACAACACCTTTTTTGATATCGGAGACCTCGTGATGCTACGCCGCCCGATTAGTCTAAAAGGGAGATGTAAGAAATTTGAATTACGATTCGTCGGCCCTCTACAAGTTTCGAAGCGCATTTCACCTACAACCCATCAGATTCAAGACCTTCCATCAAGAAGAACAAAACGACGTTGGCGCGAACTCCCTGCTCACGTATCTCAGTTGCGGCCGTACGTGGTACCTCTATGTATCGAAGATGAACCGGATTACGACGACGAATGGACCGAAGACGAAGGTGGATCGGTGGAAGAGGAAACTGAAGAAGGTCAGTCACAACAGCTGCAACGACCAGACAACTTACCTCTCGTCTTTGCGGATTCTAAACCTCAT
Organism: Ceriodaphnia dubia; assembly: GCA_022539655.2. Classification (NCBI taxonomy): domain Eukaryota; kingdom Metazoa; phylum Arthropoda; class Branchiopoda; order Diplostraca; family Daphniidae; genus Ceriodaphnia; species Ceriodaphnia dubia. The sequence continues at coordinate 78,562 of JAKUCG020000199.1, read as the reverse complement.
GAGCCCAACATATCGTCTTCAAGGGACCTGGTATCCACGCCCTTTGACAATCCGTCCGTTCAGAACAAGAGAAAACGCCAACGCCCTAGTTGGATGGACGATTACGTTTGCGGTGACGAAATTGATGAGTATACTTAACTATCTCAATTATTACAAGTACTTTGATCTATTAAAAATTAGTTCCGTTTTTGATTGTTTACTGTGTTTGGTTTCGTTGTCGCGATTAACTACAAAACATGTTTCCCCTTTCTTTTGTACGTAATGCCTGTACGTAACTGTCGTCTTGTAGCCGATGTTGTGTTATCGCCGAACGAGCATTTAAAAGTTGTGTTGTTGTTCGAATTTTGGTATTTTGTACTGGTTACGCACGTGGACGTGCGTGTTTTTTTGGTGCGTGGCCGAATGTTGTGAGATATGTTGTATTGTGAAATATGTTGTATGATTGAGTGAATGAAAGGATAGACTGCTCTCGATGAATGGGATGTATATTGTATGTGTACGGTAGTGAGGAGTAATGTGGTGATTGAATGTAAGAATAGATGGCGCGGAGAGCGCGGGGCAACGAGATAAGAAGACGATTCGGCGAGAGAAAACGGCAGATCGAGAGAGAAGGTGAAGAGAGAAGGTAGCGTCTTTAGAGAGTCGAGAAAATTCTATGAAATTTCATTCAACATATGTGATTCATTCGTTCATATGTGATATTTTTTATATTCTACGAGATCTTAAAATATAGACACTTTTCGAACCTAATTCAGTAGTTTACCGCGGTATATTTGTTATATTTCACCAGTGAAGAGTACATCAGTCTCTGAATCTCAGACTACTTAAATGTTGCGTGGGAACTTTGGAGCATGACTGGGTTGCGCTTTAAATCCTTAAATATTTTTTATATTCTTTACTCGGAATGAATGACATTGCCGAGCGAGTTTTCTGATCAAAATCTACCAAAAACTAGTATGAAATTACAAAGGGACTCTATTTTTGAACGAGATCTTAAAAAATAAACACTTTTCGAACCTTGTTCAGTAGTTTACCGCGGTATATTTGTAATACTTCACCGAGGTAGTGTACATCAGTCACTGAATCTCAGACTACTTAAATGTTGCGTGGGAACTTTGGAGCATGACTGGGTTGCGCTTTAAATCCTTAAATATTTTTTATATTCTTTACTCGGAATGAATGACATTGCCGAGCGAGTTTTCTGATCAAAATCTACCAAAAACTAGTATGAAATTACAAAGGGACTCTATTTTTGAACGAGATCTTAAAAAATAAACACTTTTCGAACCTTGTTCAGTAGTTTACCGCGGTTTATTTGTAATACTTCACCGAGGAAGTGTACATCAGTCACTGAATCTCAGACTACTTAAATGTTGCGTGGGAACTTTGGAGTATGACTGGGTTGCGCTTTAAATCCTTAAATATTTTTTATATTCTTTATTCGGAATGAATGACATTGCCGAGCAAGTTTTCTGATGAAAGTCTACCTAAAAATATTATGAATTGACTATGGGACTCTATTTTTGTACGAGATCTTAAAAAATAAACACTTTTCGAACCTTATTCAGTAGTTTACCGCGGTTTATTTGTAATACTTCACCGAGGAAGTGTACATCAGTCACTGAATCTCAGACTACTTAAATGTTGGGTGGGAACTTTGGAGTATGACTGGGTTGCGCTTCAAATCCTTAAATATTTTTTATATTCTTTACTCGGAATGAATGACATGTCCGAGCAAGTTTTCTGATCAAAGTCTACCTAAAAATATTATGAATTGACTATGGGACTCTATTTTTGAACGAGATCTTAAAAAATAAACACTTTTCGAACCTTTTTCAGTAGTTTACCGCGGTTTATTTGTAATACTTCACCGAGGAAGTGTACATCAGTCACTGAATCTCAGACTACTTAAATGTTGCGTGGGAACTTTGGAGTATGACTGGGTTGCGCTTTAAATCCTTAAATATTTTTTATATTCTTTATTCGGAATGAATGACATGTCCGAGCAAGTTTTCTGATCAAAGTCTACCTAAAAATATTATGAATTGACTATGGGACTCTATTTTTGTACGAGATCTTAAAAAATAAACACTTTTCGAACCTTATTCAGTAGTTTACCGCGGTTTATTTGTAATACTTCACCGAGGAAGTGTACATCAGTCACTGAATCTCAGACTACTTAAATGTTGCGTGGGAACTTTGGAGTATGACGGGGTTGCGCTTTAAATCCTTAAATATTTTTTATATTCTTTACTCGGAATGAATGACATTGCCGAGCGAGTTTTCTGATCAAAATCTACCAAAAACTAGTATGAAATTACAAAGGGACTCTATTTTTGAACGAGATCTTAAAAAATAAACACTTTTCGAACCTTATTCAGTAGTTTACCGCGGTTTATTTGTAATACTTCACCGAGGAAGTGTACATCAGTCACTGAATCTCAGACTACTTAAATGTTGCGTGGGAACTTTGGAGTATGACTGGTTTGCGCTTTAAATCCTTAAATATTTTTTATATTCTTTACTCGGAATGAATGACATTGCCGAGCGAGTTTTCTGATCAAAATCTACCAAAAACTAGTATGAAATTACAAAGGGACTCTATTTTTGAACGAGATCTTAAAAAATAAACACTTTTCGAACCTTGTTCAGTAGTTTATCGCGGTATATTTGTAATACTTCACCGAGGAAGTGTACATTAGTCACTGAATCTCAGACTACTTAAATGTTGCGTGGGAACTTTGGAGTATGACTGGTTTGCGCTTTAAATCCTTAAATATTTTTTATATTCTTTACTCGGAATGAATGACATTGCCGAGCGAGTTTTCTGATCAAAGTCTACCTAAAAATATTATGAATTGACTATGGGACTCTATTTTTGTACGAGATCTTAAAAAATAAACACTTTTCGAACCTTATTCAGTAGTTTACCGCGGTATATTTGTAATACTTCACCGAGGAAGTGTACATCAGTCACTGAATCTCAGACTACTTAAATGTTGCGTGGGAACTTTGGAGTATGACTGGGTTGCGCTTTAAATCCTTAAATATTTTTTATATTCTTTACTCGGAATGAATGACATTGCCGAGCGAGTTTTCTGATCAAAATCTACCAAAAACTAGTATGAAATTACAAAGGGACTCTATTTTTGAACGAGATCTTAAAAAATAAACACTTTTCGAACCTTGTTCAGTAGTTTATCGCGGTATATTTGTAATACTTTACCGAGGAAGTGTACATCAGTCACTGAATCTCAGACTACTTAAATGTTGCGTGGGAACTTTGGAGTATGACTGGGTTGCGCTTTAAATCCTTAAATATTTTTTATATTCTTCACTCGGAATGAATGACATTGCCGATCGAGTTTTCTGATCAAAGTCTACCTAAAAATAATATGAATTGACTATGGGACTCTATTTTTGGGGATTCGGGCAATCGCTAGTTTAGCTAAACTGACGATACACTATATCGTATTATGGTTAGCTATCGAAAGTATATATAATAGCCCCGTCGATTAGCGAAGGAACCCGCTAAAATGCACCAATTAGCAAGTGCAGCGGCTAACAAATTCAACGTTAGCCAGTGAAGCAGCTAATAAAACGACGATAGCGATTGCAGTCGCTAACGAACACGATGATAGCGGGGGCAATCGCTAACAAAGCAAAAGTTTCGGGATGAAGACCCAACACGTTAAGTAGCTCATCACCTCGCACCATCTAGCAGCTTACTAGCGAAGCAAACAGCTACTTAGGCCTTAGCGACAGCAACAGCTATCCGTCTACTCTAATAGCGACTGCACCAGCAGCTGATCTGAACTTACACTAAAAAAATGGTTTAAAAGGCCAGCTGAACGAATTTAATGGATACTTAACCCACACAAACCGTAGACGAACCGTAGAGAAAAAAGTTTTATATACGTAGTTTCTTGAACAACTGGTTTATTTACCAATATCTGAATTGAGATTGAGGTTTAAAAAATGACAGCCAAAAAGTTAAAACTGCAAAAAAACTGGGGCACAGCAAGAAAAAAAACGGCGACTCGTAGACACAGGGACAATAAACATTAAAACGTTCAAGCAAACAAAGCACATTTTCGTAACGCAATCAAGTTAACATTTAAACTGAATTTAAACTGGAATGGCTGGATGGAAGCGGACATCCGTTTCATCATACAGATCCGGAATGTAAGGAACGAAGCCGTTGGAGATCTTTCCCCTCAGTTCATTCACCCTACAAGGTCAGCGAGCTATTCTCCCCTTCTATGGCGCCCAAGGTCGATTCAAGCAACATTCTACCATCTTCTATCGGCCCTATCTTTGCTGGGATTTGACCTTGTCTCTAGCTAGTATAAATGCGACGTTAAACTTGTCATCATCAGCTCAGTGCTTCCATGTCTGTTCTACAGCTTGGTTCACTGCGTCTCACCCTAGCCGAGAACCAATCGAGTTCTGCCTGACTCGATGTGGCTCGAAGCTAGTCCACCATGTCCTTTGTGTTGTAAATTATATGCAGACGTGTCAATAAACATCTGACGAACGGGAGTAAGACATTTCATTCCATGTTTTACATTTGGTGGCAGCGAAAGTCGAACTCCCGCGCCCGAAGATGCCTTGACCGCCTCTTGCCCCTACCATCTCGTTTCAACAAGACTTTGTATCGGCGAATGTCTAGCGTTTCTTTCTGATATGTTGTGTGGCTTATTTTAATGTCCTCCACCATCTAGCTGTGATTAGTAAAATGAATTCGTTTCTCCCTTTTTGGCTTTGTATCGGCGGATGGCGAGCTCTAAAATGCCTCTACCGTCTAGCTGTGATCAGTCAATCTGGCTGGGTTCGCTTCAATCCCAAATATTGGCTTTGTATCGGCGGATAGCGAGCGCTTCTTGTCTCTACTGTCTAGCTGTGATCAGTCAATGGGACTTTGTATCGGCGGATCAAGGGAATTATTTTATGCCACGTTTTCACTGTCACAAAAATTGTCTATCGCATTTAGCTGTGATCTGTCTACCATCACGTTGAAATAATATTTTCGACATCTTGATTGCGGGACGCAATCTATCTGAAAGGAATGGTGATACTCTGCATTCAATTTCAAAAACAAGGACCCATCTACACACCACCGCATCTACTAGGCCATCCCAAGTTACCTCCCGCTCGGACGTCTCGCCTCTTTCATTCCCCCAGCCTGACCGATCGCCTGTCCCAAACCCTTTTGAAAACTGCTGAGCTGTTTTGAATATTGTTGACCTATCTTCCTTGTGCCACTCAGAACGACAAAGAATCTTATTGTAACTGATCCCCTTAGCTTTAAGTTATTTTTAAGAGAAAGACGACGGACGAGTCAGGCCGCAGCTAGCCTACACACTCACACTACTGTTTCCGGAGGAGCCGCTTAATCAAAAGGATGCCGCTTCTACGGACACGGATCGGGCCACAGCGCCACCACAATTCACTTCCTATGTTCCCTATCAGTTCAATATTTTGCTTGCCTTTCAGTTTGAATCAGTATGCTGGATCGACTATTTTAATTCTTCTTTAAAGTTTTCTGGAGATTGCGGGACGCAATCTTTTAGAACTGTGAGTAATGTAAGGAACGAAGCCGTTGGAGATCTTTCCCCTCAGTTCATTCACCCTACAAGGTCAGCGAGCTATTCTCCCCTTCTATGGCGCCCAAGGTCGATTCAAGCAACATTCTACCATCTTCTATCGGCCCTATCTTTGCTGGGATTTGACCTTGTCTCTAGCTAGTATAAATGCGACGTTAAACTTGTCATCATCAGCTCAGTGCTTCCATGTCTGTTCTACAGCTTGGTTCACTGTGTCTCACCCTAGCCGAGAACCAATCGAGTTCTGCCTGACTCGATGTGGCTCGAAGCTAGTCCACCATGTCCTTTGTGTTGTAAATTATATGCAGACGTGTCAATAAACATCTGACGAACGGGAGTAAGACATTTCATTCCATGTTTTACAGGAATATATGCGATAAATTCAGGCCACTGAACATATTTGGCAACATATTCATCTTTTCTATTTTTTTCTTGAATGATAGCTTCGCAAAACCCATAGTGGGTACCTTCTTTTCCGATTGTGTCAATCCAAACATGTTTACCAATGTTTTCGTCGTCTATTGGTTTTGAAGTACCGGCGTTAGCAAGACTAGTGGTTGAACGGCGTGTGGAAGCTTTCTGCTTGCCATTCTTGGACGTATCTTTTGAACGAGTAGATTTACCCTTTGGACGTCCTACTGTTTTTTTCTTTGGCCCCGATCGACCAACATCATCTTTGCACTGGCGATCATCTTTGCACTGATCCTTATTTTTGCTCTTTCCACCATCTTTGCTCTTACCACCATCTTTGCACTGCCCTCCGTCACACGACTCATCGTCATCGCACTTTTCATCATCATCCGACTCATCGCTCGGCTTATCTCCGCTCGCAAGCCTTGCTTTTACTCTTCGACTTCTCCTTCTTTCATTCATTTTCTTTCTTTTTGTGGAGAATATGCCAATAGGAATTCCTTGTTCAGCTGCAATCGTTTGGAATATCGATCTTTTGTCAACTCTATAATGATAGTCCAACGCCGAAATGAAGTTTTTTGTATTAGCGTGGCTTATCTTATTATGAGACTCGACCGCATTTGTAGTCGTAGGACATATCTTCCAATCAGCATCGGACATGTCTTTGAAAGACTTGGTGAACATTTTGAGTGTTTTTGGACGCTGCCACCATTCAGCCCAGTCACACGCAACATCCCACTTATCCGTATTAACGGATAACTCGTTTTCATTGAGCGACATAAACTGTAATGCTTCTTCAAGGGGCTGTGATCCTTGCAATATATCAAAAGCAACAGAGACATCACTTTGGTTGGAAAGGTAAGGAATTTTACTCGCTATTTTTAGAAATACATCTTTGGAGCATTTGTCTTTAGGGGCAACTTTATCAGCAACTTTCTTTGCCATTCTCAAAAAATGAACATTGCATCCCCGAATCACCTGTTCCGCTCGCTTACCGATGCTGGCAGCCAGCCCTTCTCTTTGGGCTAAACTGAAGTCAACTATCCAACCTTTGACTTCATTACCATGACAAAATTCAGGATGGATATTGGTGGTGATTTCAAATAGCTTTTGGAAGGCAAATTTGTATGCTGCCGCGTCCAATTTAGTCATTAAAATTCTTGCAACAGCTTGGAATTGCATGGTGAGAGTGTTATAGGCTACAACGTTCATTAGATAGGGGAAGGCACTGGTTCCAGGAAAGGTTACGTCGGCTTCGATGAACATCGAATCCGCAAGAACCTCCAACATTTGAGGCGTTGCAAACAACACGGTTGAAAAGGAGTCGTCGAATGATTCGAATCTCAGATAAGGTGTGCATCGGTTCAACAGGTCTAACTTAGCATCCTCACTGCAAGCGTTCTTTGAATCTTGTTCGTCCACTTTGTTTTTGATTATCCGGTTGAAGTTTTTAATTGTAGCAATCGCCTTCGAACCAGTATAATCGATGTTTGACTTTCCGATGAGGTTTCTCAAAACATCGTAATTAGCTGCTGCGATGTCAACACTCGCTGGGTTGTATCAACTACAACCTATTCCCTTACTTAGGTCGCCGGCAGTAAGGGTGGGGTTCAGTTCAACCGCCTTGTACACATCTTCTTTTAATTTCGTCCCACATTTTGAAGCCGCTGGAACAGGGTGATTGTGAGCAGCTTTTGAGTCTGACAAGGAGAGGAACCCAAGCCAACGCCGATTGTCATCGACGGAAATTGGCGCAATGTACACCATGATGTGACACCCCTTAGTGGGGGGATGAAAACCGGCCATCTCGTGATAAAAGCAGCGATGCGTTTGCGTTTTATTAGACACAGCATACGTGCATGGGGTCTCAATGCCTTCGTTAATCTTAGAACCTCGGCAAATCTATTTCAATAAAGGTAAATGTTATAACAAAACGTTTAGTGTCATGAAGATTATCTAGTACCTTAACTCCATTACAATGGTTCCGTTGTAGTACAAATTCAACGTTTTCAGCCCTGTCTTTTCCAAGTCCGAATTCAAGAGGCTTGAAACTTGACCCCTTAGATAAATGAACATCCTTCCAAATGTAGTTAGGATTGGGCTTTGCCGGGCAGCACTTGAGCTTCGTATAGTCTTCAACATACAACAACTTGGTTGTGTCATGAAAAAATCCAAGCCTCTCGTACTGTTTTTTCTCAATTAATGGAGTCCAACATTGTTTATCCTTCATCAGTCGAATAGTTTGTGAAACTATATCATTTCCTTTTCTCGATCGTGGTTTTGAATCTTTGGGATCCACTGGCTTCTCGCGGCATCTTATAAATAATAGAAAATGTTGTTTAGTTGAATTAGGCTATTTTCACCACTTATACCGGATATTCTTACTTTAGCAGGCGTTGCGTTACGATGATGGGATCTGGCAAGTTCGGCGGATGAATTTCTTGCTTGATTACTTGAGAACCAACAGGTGTTAATAACCAAACTTTTGCCACGATTGTGTTATTTCCAGGTAAAATTTTAAGTTGAAGTTGAAGGTAGTTCAACGATAAACATTGGCGAAGGATTCCTTTGACACTCATCTCCGATTCATTTTTGGTCGTGGATGATAGAAATCCATACGACAAATGATCTTCAAGATCAGACTTGTTAAAATACTGCCAAATCCAGTCTGAATCTGATCCTCGAGTCCATTCAACAATTTTGGTTTCATATACGTGTTGCATTCCTTTTCTGTTGAGGATCGCAATGCAATCTAAAACTGCTCGAATAAGAAGTTGAGAATCTTTGAAAGGCACTTCTTTGTTGATTAAGCAACCAGTGCAACAGTTTTCCGGAGGAGTATCGGGAATATCCACCGAGACGTCATCGAAATATTTACGGTGAAACTTCCGTAAACATTGACCGGAAAAGGCAGCAGCAACGTATTTCCAAACTTCTATAAAATCGTCAGTTCGAGTTTCATGTTCTTGATGAGATGCAGTTTTTGTCCAGAAATGAAGTTTTTTTAGATCTTGCGATTCGCAAATCAAGAGTGTAGCTGTGGCTTGCCGACCATCTCTTCCGGCTCGGCCGAATTCTTGAACCCAAGTTGACAAGTTTTCTGGTAGTCCAACGTGAATGATGTGTCTTACGTCCGGTAAATTTACACCCATTCCAAACGCTTTCGTTGCGATTAAAATGTCAATATCCCCCGCTTTCATATTTTCGTAGATAATGACTTTGTCATTAGCTGACGTCTGATTTCCGGTATATGAAGCGCACTTGAGGCCTAGTGTGGACATCGCGAGGTTTAACTTTTCACATTCAGTGGCGTATGCGCAATAAACAATAGTCTTTTCGCGCTGGGCGATTTCTTCAATTGTCGTTGCAACACCTATCCAAGCATTTTCAGTAGAATCGGCAATGGCGACGTGATAAGGAGCAATGTAGACTGCAACATTCTTCCGATCAATGCTCCCTCTTATGATGACTGGATTTCTTAATACATCTGTTTGCATCAGTCGTAGGAATAACGGTTTCAAAGTGGCACTGAGCGCAAGCAGCGGGCAATCAAACTTGGATTTTAGTTCTGCGAGCTTACCAAAAGAATTTCTGAACTGTGCCCATTCGAACATTAAATGGGCTTCGTCAATCGCAATGAATTTAAGACGATCACGATGTAAAAGATCAACAACACCTCTCGCGTTCTCGCTTCCCAACAGCGTTTCAGGATTCATGATGATTACTGCTGGGCGTTCTTCGTCTGGCATAGTTATGTCAAACGCACTATCGAACTCCTTTTTCTTTGAAGTTGAAGTAAGAAAAACGGATTTCACTTGTAGTTCCCGCAAACGATGCTGGTGATCCAGGCCGAGAGCAATTGTGGGTACAACAACAACTGCATACTTTCCGGGCTCCATCATCATAGCTGGTATTTGGAAACAGATTGATTTCCCACTTGAAGTTGCTTGAACGACGACACAATCTTTTCCTTGATGAAGGGAAAAGAGGGCTTCAAGCTGGAAGGCGGAAAGAGTGATTTGTAATCGAGTTCCTGCGTATCCTGCCCACATCATTTCTAGACTTCGAGGTGGCATAAGTCGTCCAGCCACTTCACACGAAGATGCGGGGGTAGACGCGAGAACGCCGCCATTACTACAGTCAACCTGAATTACGTCAACAGTTAAAGGGGAAATGTCAAAATAATGCACTAAAAATTTTTTCTTAACCGCTTGTGTACCTGCGAAGATAGTTCTAAATCTATCGATAGGTCATCGACATTGGTGCGTGTGTCAACGTCGGTGTGTAGGTCTACATCGTTTTGATGTGCGGTATTTTTAGCCGAGGGCGGTGAAACCATAAGGGAACCATGCTTAGAAATCTGTATGAAATGTAACATAGTAGAATGACACAATTAAGTCAGACGTTTTCCAGCAATAGTACCATTTCTTGAGGGTTTTTAATAGGCTCGTCATCAAACAACTTTCGCTTTTGCCACTGTCTGGCTTCAACAAAGCTCGACAGTGGTGTTTCCGTTCTAACAATCGAGGGAATTGATGAGTTTGGAGTAGATAATAAAGTACTCATAGTTGGCGATTCAGGTGACTCATAGGTGAAATGTAATTCACTAGCAGAAACCTAAATAAATACCAATTTAGATTCAAATATCGATTAAAATACGATATAGTTGATTACCAATTCATTTTCTTGCAATCCAAAATTTAATCTACGTTTTGAAAATGATTGAGAAGTTGTGGTGAGTGCTTCGTCAGAAAAGTTTTCAGATAATGTGCACTGTGATTTCAAAACCGAGGTTCTGGCATGATAATCAGCTTCGACCTATATTTTTAATATGCTGGTCAAGAAAGGGATTGAGGTTTGGTATTTACTATATCAAAATACCTGGGAAAAGGGCGAGTCTTCTGGTAAGCGAATCAAAGGCGAGCTATTTGCACTAGACGAGCTCTATTCAAGAAAAAATTTAAAGTTTATGATATCGTATTTCATGATTAACGAATTGAAAGAAATTACCCCATCACGATCGTGCGGCGAGGTTTGGCGCGAGGAATTAGGCGAGATTGCAGCATTTTCAGGAATGGGGAGATTCCCAGTTAAACGATCAGATAAAGATGATGGAATACATGCCTGAAAACCAATATAAATAACGTTTTGAGAAATATATGCCTTGAATAGCCTACAATTCACTTACGGTTGCTCCAATAGCTTGCAAATCCGATATGTGTCGTTTAAGCTCAGTTGGATTGGGTCTTCTTCCTGGCTGCTGGTCCCAACATTATTTCATTAACGTCATATATGGCGTAGCTCCCATAACAGGTGGCCGGTTTCCACTTTTAACAGCATCAACGATGGAAAGTTTTATGGTGTCGTGACTGCCGCAGGAAAAAACGTTTTCCCAAGGATGGCAGATTGCTGGATTAAGTAGTTCGTACATCACCATTCCAAATGCGTAGATATCACTTTCCCAGGTTTTTATTTGCTTCAGAAAAACCTCAGGTGCCTCAAACGACACAGTTCCTTGTTTTATCCTTTTTTGATGAATATCGGTCGCTGGTGATCTAGTTGACGTCATTGTAAATCTGGATGTTACTAGTTGATGGGCCTGACCCATGTCACACAGTTTGAAGTCTATCTCACTTGGCTCACAGCCATGGACCAAGACATTTCCACTCTTAAGGTCGCCATGGATGACCTGAATTGTAAATATTTTTATTAGTAGTAAATAAATAAAAAAGAGTCTGTAAGAGTATGTTTTACCTGTTTTGATTTTAAATATTCGAGTCCATTAGCAATTTGATGCAATGCTTTGTGCTTCAAATTAAGGGGAAAACTATCTTCCAATGTATCGAGTAGCTGTCTGAGTGAGTGAACAGCGTATTGTGTTCCACTAAAGTTGATCATCTTGTTGGCCAACTCCAGCACAAGAATCCCTTTGCTCGTACAAACACCATAACATTTTACAACGTTTGGATGATCAAGGTTCAGAAGCTCTTTAGCTTCATTCAAGATGAGTCTTGCATTACGGGGTAGTCCTGGGTTGTCCATTTTAACTTGCTTAATGGCAACTCGTTTTCCATCATACCATCCTACATACACAGTGGCATTGCCACCTTCTCCAACTTTATCTTTAACATCATATTGAAATTGACATTCATCAAGGAGATACGATGGAGTGTTTGCTGTGGCCCCCATCCTTGGGTTACATTCGAAATCCATTGTTGTTCACTGAAAATCTTGGATGAGACAGATCAACATCCTCCTGTAAGGAATTAGATATACAAAATCAATAAATCAATACACTATGATTGCACAGTTTAGTTACATTACTGACCTAATCTTTCAAACAACTTCGATGGCGACCACGTGAGTTTCATTTATTTTTGTCTGCTGTTTCCCGAAGGGATTCTATCTTATTTCGTTTCTCTTCCGATAGATGGCGAATGGCAAATGTTCTAACATTGATAACTAATTGAGTTTTTCTCGTATTGAATTGTAAGTTATATGAAAATTCACGAAATTTATCGTAAATTTGCACCAAACTATAATTCATAGGTTTTATTTCTAAAAATAAAAAGAAAAAACGATCAATATCGATTCATACAATTCTGCTGCCTGGTCTTAGAGTCCAAGGTTTATGATACGTCTGCTGTATTTACCTTTATTCTTCAATTCTTTTTAATAAATGGTAGACCCATAGATCCCTTAGGACAGGGGGAGCGAGGGCTGGTGGGTGGTAAAGCCGCCCACCGGACGACGCACGAGCTCCGTAGTCCGTACATTTAAAAATCTAACCAACATTTAATAGACAACTAGTCACCCGGCCCATTACGCATACTTAAAAGCTTGATAATATAATATGTTACATATTCCGCTATCGAAAAATGAAAGGCCTTTCGGGAAACTCGCTCCGTACTCGGCGCTGGCCATAATATATGCGTTTATGCACAAGAGAGGTAACCAATGCTTCCCCCAAGCGGGAAAAAGGGGAAAAATCGATTTAACTGCTCGTTCCGCTAATAAGTGTTTGGTGTCGCTAGTTGATTAGCTATTTGACCGTCTTGATTTTCATCCAAAAACGATAAAAGAAGTAGCGAGTGTATAAGCTAAAGTCTTTTTTGTTAGCGACTGCTTCCGCTATCGCAGAGTCGTTCGCTGCTGCACTGGCTAATATGTACTTTTTTAGCCGTTAAACTCGCTAATTGTCTTATTTTAGCGGGTTCAATGGCTAATCAACAAGGCTATTATATATACATTCATTAGCTAACCAAAAAGCGATAAATTGTATCACTTTATTAGCTAATGTAGCGAGTATCTACTAACCCCTATTTTTGTACGAGATCCTAAAAAATAAACACTTTTTCCGAGGAAGTGTACCTCAGTCACTGAATCTCAGACTACTTAAATGTTGCGTGGGAACTTTTTAGTATGACGGCGTTGCGCTTTAAATCCTTAAATATTTTTTATATTCTTAACTCGGAATGAATGACATTGCCGAGCGAGTTTTCTGATCAAAGTCTACCTAAAAATAATATGAATTGACTATGGGACTCTATTTTTGTACGAGATCTTAAAAAATAAACACTTTTCGAACCTAATTCAGTAGTCTACCGCGGTATATTTGTAATACATCACCGAGGAAATGTACATCAGTCACTGAATCTCAGACTACTTAAATGTTGCGTGGGAACTTTGGAGTATGACGGGGTTGCGCTTTAAATCCTTAAATATTTTTTATATGCTTTACTCGGAATGAATGACATTGCCGATCGAGTTTTCTGATCAAAGTCTACCTAAAAATAATATGAATTGACTATGGGACTCTATTTTTGTACGAGATCTTAAAAAATAAACACTTTTCGAACCTAATTCAGTAGTTTACCGCGGTATATTTGTAATACTTCACGTAGGAAGTGTACATCAGTCACTGAATCTCAGACTACTTAAATGTTGCGTGGGAACTTTGGAGTATGACGGGGTTGCGCTTTAAATCCTTAAATATTTTTTATATTCTTTACTCGGAATGAATGACATTGCCGAGCGAGTTTTCTGATCAAAGTCTACCTAAAAATAATATGAATTGACTATGGGACTCTATTTTTGTACGAGATCTTAAAAAATAAACACTTTTCGAACCTAATTCAGTAGTTTACCGCGGTATATTTGTAATACTTCACCGAGGAAATGTACATCAGTCACTGAATCTCAGACTACTTAAATGTTGCGTGGGAACTTTGGAGTATGACTGGGTTGCGCTTTTAATCCTTAAATATTTTTTATATTCTTCACTCGGAATGAATGACATTGCCGATCGAGTTTTCATATCAAAGTCTACCTAAAAATAATATGAATTGACTATGGGACTCTATTTTTGTACGAGATCTTAAAAAATAAACACTTTTGGAACCTAATTCAGTAGTTTACCGCGGTATATTTGTAAAACTACTTCACCGATGAAATGTACATCAGTCACTGAATCTCAGACTACTTAAATGTTGCGTGGGAACTTTGGAGTATGACGGGGTTGCGCTTTAAATCCTTAAATATTTTTTATATTCTTTACTCGGAATGAATGACATTGCCGATCGAGTTTTCTGATCAAAGTCTACCTAAAAATAATATGAATTGACTATGGGACTCTATTTTTGTACGAGATCTTAAAAAATAAACACTTTTCGAACCTTATTCAGTAGTTTACCGCGGTATATTTGTAAAACTTCACCGAGGAAATGTACATCAGTCACTGAATCTCAGACTACTTAAATGTTGCGTGGGAACTTTGGAGTATGACAGGGTTGCGGTTTAAATCCTTAAATATTTTTTATATTCTTTACTCGGAATGAATGACATTGCCGATCGAGTTTTCATATCAAAGTCTACCTAAAAATAATATGAATTGACTATGGGACTCTATTTTTGTACGAGATCTTAAAAAATAAACACTTTTCGAACCTAATTCAGTAGTTTACCGCGGTATATTTGTAATACTTCACCGAGGAAATGTACATCAGACACTGAATCTCAGACTACTTAAATGTTGCGTGGGAACTTTGGAGTATAACGGGGTTGCGCTTTAAATCCTTAAATATTTTTTATATGCTTTACTCGGAATGAATGACATTGCCGATCGAGTTTTCTTATCAAAGTCTACCTAAAAATAATATGAATTGACTATGGGACTCTATTTTTGTACGAGATCTTAAAAAATAAACACTTTTCGAACCTAATTCAGTAGTTTACCGCGGTATATTTGTAATACTTCACCGAGGAAATGTACATCAGTCACTGAATCTCAGACTACTTAAATGTTGCGTGGGAACTTTGGAGTATGACGGGGTTGCGCTTTAAATCCTTAAATATTTTTTATATTCTTTACTCGGAATGAATGACATTGCCGATCGAGTTTTCTGATCAAAGTCTACCTAAAAATAATATGAATTGACTTTGGGACTCTATTTTTGTACGAGATCTTAAAAAATAAACACTTTTCGAACCTAATTCAGTAGTTTACCGCGGTATATTTGTAATACTTCACCGAGGAAATGTACATCAGTCACTGAATCTCAGACTACTTAAATGTTGCGTGGGAACTTTGGAGTATGACGGGGTTGCGCTTTAAATCCTTAAATATTTTTTATATGCTTTATTCGGAATGAATGACATTGCCGAGCGAGTTTTCTGATCAAAGTCTACCTAAAAATAATATGAATTGACTTTGGGACTCTATTTTTGTACGAGATCTTAAAAAATAAACACTTTTCGAACCTTATTCAGTAGTTTACCGCGGTATATTTGTAATACTTCACCGAGGAAGTGTACATCAGTCACTGAATCTCAGACTACTTAAATGTTGCGTGGGAACTTTGGAGTATGACTGGGTTGCGCTTTTAATCCTTAAATATTTTTTATATTCTTCACTCGGAATGAATGACATTGCCGATCGAGTTTTCATATCAAAGTCTACCTAAAAATAATATGAATTGACTATGGGACTCTATTTTTGTACGAGATCTTAAAAAATAAACTCTTTTCAAACCTTGTTCAGTAGTTTACCGCGGTATATTTGTAATACTTCACCGAGAAAGTGTACATCAGTCACTGAATCTCAGACTACTTAAATGTTGCGTGGGAACTTTGGAGTATGACGGGGTTGCGCTTTAAATCCTTAAATATTTTTTATATTCTTTACTCGGAATGAATGACATTGCCGAGCGAGTTTTCTGATCAAAGTCTACCTAAAAATAATATGAATTGACTATGGGACTCTATTTTTGTACGAGATCTTAAAAAATAAACACTTTTCGAACCTTATTCAGTAGTTTACCGCGGTATATTTGTAATACTTCACCGAGGAAGTGTACATCAGTCACTGAATCTCAGACTACTTAAATGTTGCGTGGGAACTTTGGAGTATGACTGGGTTGCGCTTTTAATCCTTAAATATTTTTTATATTCTTCACTCGGAATGAATGACATTGCCGATCGAGTTTTCTGATCAAAGTCTACCTAAAAATAATATGAATTGACTATGGGACTCTATTTTTGTACGAGATCTTAAAAAATAAACACTTTTCGAACCTTATTCAGTAGTTTACCGCGGTATATTTGTAATACTTCACCGAGGAAGTGTACATCAGTCACTGAATCTCAGACTACTTAAATGTTGCGTGGGAACTTTGGAGTATGACGGGGTTGCGCTTTAAATCCTTAAATATTTTTTATATTCTTTACTCGGAATGAATGACATTGCCGATCGAGTTTTCTGATCAAAGTCTACCTAAAAATAATATGAATTGACTATGGGACTCTATTTTTGTACGAGATCTTAAAAAATAAACACTTTTCGAACCTTATTCAGTAGTTTACCGCGGTATATTTGTAATACTTCACCGAGGAAATGTACATCAGTCACTGAATCTCAGACTACTTAAATGTTGCGTGGGAACTTTGGAGTATGACAGGGTTGCGCTTTAAATCCTTAAATATTTTTTATATTCTTTACTCGGAATGAATGACATTGCCGAGCGAGTTTTCTGATCAAAGTCTACCTAAAAATAATATGAATTGACTATGGGACTCTATTTTTGTACGAGATCTTAAAAAATAAACACTTTTCGAACCTAATTCAGTAGTTTACCGCGGTATATTTGTAATACTTCACCGAGGAAGTGTACATCAGTCACTGAATCTCAGACTACTTAAATGTTGCGTGGGAACTTTGGAGTATGACTGGGTTGCGCTTTTAATCCTTAAATATTTTTTATATTCTTCACTCGGAATGAATGACATTGCCGATCGAGTTTTCTGATCAAAGTCTACCTAAAAATAATATGAATTGACTATGGGACTCTATTTTTGTACGAGATCTTAAAAAATAAACACTTTTCGAACCTAATTCAGTAGTTTACCGCGGTATATTTGTAATACTTCACCGAGGAAGTGTACATCAGTCACTGAATCTCAGACTACTTAAATGTTGCGTGGGAACTTTGGAGTATGACGGGGTTGCGCTTTAAATCCTTAAATATTTTTTATATTCTTTACTCGGAATGAATGACATTGCCGAGCGAGTTTTCTGATCAAAGTCTACCTAAAAATATTATGAATTGACTATGGGACTCTATTTTTGTACGAGATCTTAAAAAATAAACACTTTTCGAACCTTATTCAGTAGTTTACCGCGGTATATTTGTAATACTTCACCGAGGAAGTGTACATCAGTCACTGAATCTCAGACTACTTAAATGTTGCGTGGGAACTTTGGAGTATGACGGGGTTGCGCTTTAAATCCTTAAATATTTTTTTATATTCTTTACTCGGAATGAATGACATTGCCGAGCGAGTTTTCTGATCAAAGTCTACCTAAAAATATTATGAATTGACTATGGGACTCTATTTTTGTACGAGATCTTAAAAAATAAACACTTTTCGAACCTTATTCAGTAGTTTACCGCGGTATATTTGTAATACTTCACCGAGGAAGTGTACATCAGTCACTGAATCTCAGACTACTTAAATGTTGCGTGGGAACTTTGGAGTATGACTGGGTTGCGCTTTAAATCCTTAAATATTTTTTATATTCTTCACTCGGAATGAATGACATTGCCGATCGAGTTTTCATATCAAAGTCTACCTAAAAATAATATGAATTGACTATGGGACTCTATTTTTGTACGAGATCTTAAAAAATAAACACTTTTCGAACCTTATTCAGTAGTTTACCGCGGTATATTTGTAATACTTCACCGAGGAAGTGTACATCAGTCACTGAATCTCAGACTACTGAAATGTTGCGTGGGAACTTTGGAGTATGACGGGGTTGCGCTTTAAATCCTTAAATATTTTTTATATTCTTTACTCGGAATGAATGACATTGCCGAGCGAGTTTTCTGATCAAAGTCTACCTAAAAATAATATGAATTGACTATGGGACTCTATTTTTGTACGAGATCTTAAAAAATAAACACTTTTCGAACCTAATTCAGTAGTTTACCGCGGTATATTTGTAATACTTCACCGAGGAAGTGTACATCAGTCACTGAATCTCAGACTACTTAAATGTTGCGTGGGAACTTTGGAGTATGACTAGGTTGCGCTTTAAATCCTTAAATATTTTTTATATTCTTTACTCGGAATGAATGACATTGCCGATCGAGTTTTCATATCAAAGTCTACCTAAAAATAATATGAATTGACTATGGGACTCTATTTTTGTACGAGATCTTAAAAAATAAACACTTTTGGAACCTAATTCAGTAGTTTACCGCGGTATATTTGTAAAACTTCACCGATGAAATGTACATCAGTCACTGAATCTCAGACTACTTAAATGTTGCGTGGGAACTTTGGAGTATGACGGGGTTGCGCTTTAAATCCTTAAATATTTTTTATATTTTACTCGGAATGAATGACATTGCCGATCGAGTTTTCTGATCAAAGTCTACCTAAAAATAATATGAATTGACTATGGGACTCTATTTTTGTACGAGATCTTAAAAAATAAACACTTTTCGAACCTAATTCAGTAGTTTACCGCGGTATATTTGTAAAACTTCACCGAGGAAATGTACATCAGTCACTGAATCTCAGACTACTTAAATGTTGCGTGGGAACTTTGGAGTATGACGGGGTTGCGCTTTAAATCCTTAAATATTTTTTATATTCTTTACTCGGAATGAATGACATTGCCGAGCGAGTTTTCTGATCAAAGTCTACCTAAAAATAATATGAATTGACTATGGGACTCTATTTTTGTACGAGATCTTAAAAAATAAACACTTTTCGAGCCTTATTCAGTAGTTTACCGCGGTATATTTGTAATACTTCACCGAGGAAGTGTACATCAGTCACTGAATGTTGCGTGGGAACTTTGGAGTATGACTGGGTTGCGCTTTAAATCCTTAAATATTTTTTATATTCTTTACTCGGAATGAATGACATTGCCGATCGAGTTTTCATATCAAAGTCTACCTAAAAATAATATGAATTGACTATGGGACTCTATTTTTGTACGAGATCTTAAAAAATAAACACTTTTGGAACCTAATTCAGTAGTTTACCGCGGTATATTTGTAAAACTTCACCGATGAAATGTACATCAGTCACTGAATCTCAGACTACTTAAATGTTGCGTGGGAACTTTGGAGTATGACGGGGTTGCGCTTTAAATCCTTAAATATTTTTTATATGCTTTACTCGGAATGAATGACATTGCCGATCGAGTTTTCTGATCAAAGTCTACCTAAAAATAATATGAATTGACTATGGGGCTCTATTTTTGTACGAGATCTTAAAAAATAAACACTTTTCGAACCTTGTTCAGTAGTTTACCGCGGTATATTTGTAATACTTTACCGAGGAAGTGTACATCAGTCACTGAATCTCAGACTACTTAAATGTTGCGTGGGAACTTTGGAGTATGACGGGGTTGCGCTTTAAATCCTTAAATATTTTTTATATTCTTTACTCGGAATGAATGACATTGCCGAGCGAGTTTTCTGATCAAAGTCTACCTAAAAATAATATGAATTGACTATGGGACTCTATTTTTGTACGAGATCTTAAAAAATAAACACTTTTCGAACCTAATTCAGTAGTTTACCGCGGTATATTTGTAATACTTCACCGAGGAAGTGTACATCAGTCACTGAATGTTGCGTGGGAACTTTGGAGTATGACTGGGTTGCGCTTTAAATCCTTAAATATTTTTTATATTCTTTACTCGGAATGAATGACATTGCCGAGCGAGTTTTCTGATCAAAGTCTACCTAAAAGTAATATGAATTGACTATGGGACTCTATTTTTGTACGAGATCTTAAAAAATAAACACTTTTGGAACCTAATTCAGTAGTTTACCGCGGTATATTTGTAAAACTTCACCGATGAAATGTACATCAGTCACTGAATCTCAGACTACTTAAATGTTGCGTGGGAACTTTGGAGTATGACGGGGTTGCGCTTTAAATCCTTAAATATTTTTTATATGCTTTACTCGGAATGAATGACATTGCCGATCGAGTTTTCTGATCAAAGTCTACCTAAAAATAATATGAATTGACTATGGGACTCTATTTTTGTACGAGATCTTAAAAAATAAACACTTTTCGAACCTAATTCAGTAGTTTACCGCGGTATATTTGTAAAACTTCACCGAGGAAATGTACATCAGTCACTGAATCTCAGACTACTTAAATGTTGCGTGGGAACTTTGGAGTATGACGGGGTTGCGCTTTAAATCCTTAAATATTTTTTATATTCTTTACTCGGAATGAATGACATTGCCGAGCGAGTTTTCTGATCAAAGTCTACCTAAAAATAATATGAATTGACTATGGGACTCTATTTTTGTACGAGATCTTAAAAAATAAACACTTTTCGAGCCTTATTCAGTAGTTTACCGCGGTATATTTGTAATACTTCACCGAGGAAGTGTACATCAGTCACTGAATGTTGCGTGGGAACTTTGGAGTATGACTGGGTTGCGCTTTAAATCCTTAAATATTTTTTATATTCTTTACTCGGAATGAATGACATTGCCGAGCGAGTTTTCTGATCAAAGTCTACCTAAAAATAATATGAATTGACTATGGGACTCTATTTTTGTACGAGATCTTAAAAAATAAACACTTTTCGAACCTTATTCAGTAGTTTACCGCGGTATATTTGTAATACTTCACCGAGGACGTGTACATCAGTCACTGAATCTCAGACTACTTAAATGTTGCGTGGGAACTTTGGAGTATGACGGGGTTGCGCTTTAAATCCTTAAATATTTTTTATATTCTTTACTCGGAATGAATGACATTGCCGAGCGAGTTTTCTGATCAAAGTCTACCTAAAAATAATATGAATTGACTATGGGACTCTATTTTTGTACGAGATCTTAAAAAATAAACACTTTTCGAGCCTTATTCAGTAGTTTACCGCGGTATATTTGTAATACTTCACCGAGGAAGTGTACATCAGTCACTGAATGTTGCGTGGGAACTTTGGAGTATGACTGGGTTGCGCTTTAAATCCTTAAATATTTTTTATATTCTTTACTCGGAATGAATGACATTGCCGAGCGAGTTTTCTGATCAAAGTCTACCTAAAAGTAATATGAATTGACTATGGGACTCTATTTTTGTACGAGATCTTAAAAAATAAACACTTTTCGAACCTTATTCAGTAGTTTACCGCGGTATATTTGTAATACTTCACCGAGGACGTGTACATCAGTCACTGAATCTCAGACTACTTAAATGTTGCGTGGGAACTTTGGAGTATGACTGGGTTGCGCTTTAAATCCTTAAATATTTTTTATATTCTTTACTCGGAATGAATGACATTGCCGAGCGAGTTTTCTGATCAAAGTCTACCTAAAAATAATATGAATTGACTATGGGACTCTATTTTTGTACGAGATCTTAAAAAATAAACACTTTTCGAACCTTATTCAGTAGTTTACCGCGGTATATTTGTAATACTTCACCGAGGAAGTGTACATCAGTCACTGAATCTCAGACTACTTAAATGTTGCGTGGGAACTTTGGAGTATGACGGGGTTGCGCTTTAAATCCTTAAATATTTTTTATATTCTTTACTCGGAATGAATGACATTGCCGAGCGAGTTTTCTGATCAAAGTCTACCTAAAAATAATATGAATTGACTATGGGACTCTATTTTTGTACGAGATCTTAAAAAATAAACACTTTTCGAACCTAATTCAGTAGTTTACCGCGGTATATTTGTAATACTTTACCGAGGAAGTGTACATCAGTCACTGAATCTCAGACTACTTAAATGTTGCGTGGGAACTTTGGAGTATGACGGGGTTGCGCTTTAAATCCTTAAATATTTTTTATATTCTTTACTCGGAATGAATGACATTGCCGAGCGAGTTTTCTGATCAAAGTCTACCTAAAAATAATATGAATTGACTATGGGACTCTATTTTTGTACGAGATCTTAAAAAATAAACACTTTTCGAGCCTTATTCAGTAGTTTACCGCGGTATATTTGTAATAATTCACCGAGGAAGTGTACATCAGTCACTGAATGTTGCGTGGGAACTTTGGAGTATGACTGGGTTGCGCTTTAAATCCTTAAATATTTTTTATATTCTTTACTCGGAATGAATGACATTGCCGAGCGAGTTTTCTGATCAAAGTCTACCTAAAAATAATATGAATTGACTATGGGACTCTATTTTTGTACGAGATCTTAAAAAATAAACACTTTTCGAACCTAATTCAGTAGTTTACCGCGGTATATTTGTAATACTTTACCGAGGAAGTGTACATCAGTCACTGAATCTCAGACTACTTAAATGTTGCGTGGGAACTTTGGAGTATGACGGGGTTGCGCTTTAAATCCTTAAATATTTTTTATATTCTTTACTCGGAATGAATGACATTGCCGAGCGAGTTTTCTGATCAAAGTCTACCTAAAAATAATATGAATTGACTATGGGACTCTATTTTTGAACGAGATCTTAAAAAAAAAACACTTTTCGAGCCTTATTCAGTAGTTTACCGCGGTATATTTGTAATACTTCACCGAGGAAGTGTACATCAGTCACTGAATGTTGCGTGGGAACTTTGGAGTATGACTGGGTTGCGCTTTAAATCCTTAAATATTTTTTATATTCTTTACTCGGAATGAATGACATTGCCGAGCGAGTTTTCATATCAAAGTCTACCTAAAAATAATATGAATTGACTATGGGACTCTATTTTTGTACGAGATCTTAAAAAATAAACACTTTTCGAACCTTATTCAGTAGTTTACCGCGGTATATTTGTAATACTTTACCGAGGAAGTGTACATCAGTCACTGAATCTCAGACTACTTAAATGTTGCGTGGGAACTTTGGAGTATGACGGGGTTGCGCTTTAAATCCTTAAATATTTTTTATATTCTTTACTCGGAATGAATGACATTGCCAGGCGAGTTTTCTGAACAAAGTCTACCTAAAAATAATATGAATTGACTATGGGACTCTATTTTTGTACGAGATCTTAAAAAATAAACACTTTTCGAACCTTATTCAGTAGTTTACCGCGGTATATTTGTAATACTTTACCGAGGAAGTGTACATCAGTCACTGAATCTCAGACTACTTAAATGTTGCGTGGGAACTTTGGAGTATGACGGGGTTGCGCTTTAAATCCTTAAATATTTTTTATATTCTTTACTCGGAATGAATGACATTGCCGAGCGAGTTTTCTGATCAAAGTCTACCTAAAAATAATATGAATTGACTATGGGACTCTATTTTTGAACGAGATCTTAAAAAAAAAACACTTTTCGAGCCTTATTCAGTAGTTTACCGCGGTATATTTGTAATACTTCACCGAGGAAGTGTACATCAGTCACTGAATGTTGCGTGGGAACTTTGGAGTATGACTGGGTTGCGCTTTAAATCCTTAAATATTTTTTATATTCTTTACTCGGAATGAATGACATTGCCGAGCGAGTTTTCATATCAAAGTCTACCTAAAAATAATATGAATTGACTATGGGACTCTATTTTTGTACGAGATCTTAAAAAATAAACACTTTTCGAACCTTATTCAGTAGTTTACCGCGGTATATTTGTAATACTTTACCGAGGAAGTGTACATCAGTCACTGAATCTCAGACTACTTAAATGTTGCGTGGGAACTTTGGAGTATGACGGGGTTGCGCTTTAAATCCTTAAATATTTTTTATATTCTTTACTCGGAATGAATGACATTGCCAGGCGAGTTTTCTGAACAAAGTCTACCTAAAAATAATATGAATTGACTATGGGACTCTATTTTTGTACGAGATCTTAAAAAATAAACACTTTTCGAACCTTATTCAGTAGTTTACCGCGGTATATTTGTAATACTTCACCGAGGAAGTGTACATCAGTCACTGAATCTCAGACTAGTTAAATGTTGCGTGGGAACTTTGGAGTATGACGGGGTTGCGCTTTAAATCCTTAAATATTTTTAATATGCTTTACTCGGAATGAATGACATTGCCGATCGAGTTTTCTGATCAAAGTCTACCTAAAAATAATATGAATTGACTATGGGACTCTATTTTTGTACGAGATCTTAAAAAATAAACACTTTTGGAACCTAATTCAGTAGTTTACCGCGGTATATTTGTAAAACTTCACCGATGAAATGTACATCAGTCACTGAATCTCAGACTACTTAAATGTTGCGTGGGAACTTTTTAGTATGACGGAGTTGCGCTTTAAATCCTTAAATATTTTTTATATTCTTTACTCGGAATGAATGACATTGCCGAGCGAGTTTTCTGATCAAAGTCTACCTAAAAATAATATGAATTGACTATGGGACTCTATTTTTGAACGAGATCTTAAAAAAAAAACACTTTTCGAGCCTTATTCAGTAGTTTACCGCGGTATATTTGTAATACTTCACCGAGGAAGTGTACATCAGTCACTGAATGTTGCGTGGGAACTTTGGAGTATGACTGGGTTGCGCTTTAAATCCTTAAATATTTTTTATATTCTTTACTCGGAATGAATGACATTGCCGAGCGAGTTTTCTAAACAAAGTCTACCTAAAAATAATATGAATTGACTATGGGACTCTATTTTTGTACGAGATCTTAAAAAATAAACACTTTTCGAACCTTATTCAGTAGTTTACCGCGGTATATTTGTAATACTTTACCGAGGAAGTGTACATCAGTCACTGAATCTCAGACTACTTAAATGTTGCGTGGGAACTTTGGAGTATGACGGGGTTGCGCTTTAAATCCTTAAATATTTTTTATATTCTTTACTCGGAATGAATGACATTGCCAGGCGAGTTTTCTGAACAAAGTCTACCTAAAAATAATATGAATTGACTATGGGACTCTATTTTTGTACGAGATCTTAAAAAATAAACACTTTTCGAACCTTATTCAGTAGTTTACCGCGGTATATTTGTAATACTTCACCGAGGAAGTGTACATCAGTCACTGAATCTCAGACTAGTTAAATGTTGCGTGGGAACTTTGGAGTATGACGGGGTTGCGCTTTAAATCCTTAAATATTTTTTATATTCTTTACTCGGAATGAATGACATTGCCGAGCGAGTTTTCTGATCAAAGTCTACCTAAAAATAATATGAATTGACTATGGGACTCTATTTTTGTACGAGATCTTAAAAAATAAACACTTTTCGAACCTTATTCAGTAGTTTACCGCGGTATATTTGTAATACTTCACCGAGGAAGTGTACATCAGTCACTGAATCTCAGACTACTTAAATGTTGCGTGGGAACTTTGGAGTATGACGGGGTTGCGCTTTAAATCCTTAAATATTTTTAATATGCTTTACTCGGAATGAATGACATTGCCGATCGAGTTTTCTGATCAAAGTCTACCTAAAAATAATATGAATTGACTATGGGACTCTATTTTTGTACGAGATCTTAAAAAATAAACACTTTTGGAACCTAATTCAGTAGTTTACCGCGGTATATTTGTAAAACTTCACCGATGAAATGTACATCAGTCACTGAATCTCAGACTACTTAAATGTTGCGTGGGAACTTTTTAGTATGACTGGGTTGCGCTTTAAATCCTTAAATATTTTTTATATTCTTTACTCGGAATGAATGACATTGCCGAGCGAGTTTTCTGATCAAAGTCTACCTAAAAATAATATGAATTGACTATGGGACTCTATTTTTGTACGAGATCTTAACAAATAAACACTTTTCGAACCTTATTCAGTAGTTTACCGCGGTATATTTGTAATACTTCACCGAGGAAGTGTACATCAGTCACTGAATGTTGCGGGGGAACTTTGGAGTATGACTGGTTTGCGCTTTAAATCCTTAAATATTTTTTATATTCTTTACTCGGAATGAATGACATTGCCGAGCGAGTTTTCTGATCAAAGTCTACCTAAAAATAATATGAATTGACTATGGGACTCTATTTTTGTACGAGATCTTAAAAAATAAACACTTTTCGAACCTTATTCAGTAGTTTACCGCTGTATATTTGTAATACTTCACCGAGGAAGTGTACATCAGTCACTGAATCTCAGACTACTTAAATGTTGCGTGGGGACTTTGGAGTATGACTGGGTTGCGCTTTAAATCCTTAAATATTTGTTATATTCTTTACTCGGAATGAATGACATTGCCGAGCGAGTTTTCTGATCAAAGTCTACCTAAAAATAATATGAATTGACTATGGGACTCTATTTTTGTACGAGATCTTAAAAAATAACACTTTTTGAACCTTATTCAGTAGTTTACCGCGGTATATTTGTAATACTTCACCGAGGAAGTGTACATCAGTCACTGAATCTCAGACTAGTTAAATGTTGCGTGGGAACTTTGGAGTATGACGGGGTTGCGCTTTAAATCCTTAAATATTTTTTATATTCTTTACTCGGAATGAATGACATTGCCGAGCGAGTTTTCTGATCAAAGTCTACCTAAAAATAATATGAATTGACTATGGGACTCTATTTTTGTACGAGATCTTAAAAAATAAACACTTTTCGAACCTTATTCAGTAGTTTACCGCGGTATATTTGTAATACTTCACCGAGGAAGTGTACATCAGTCACTGAATCTCAGACTACTTAAATGTTGCGTGGGAACTTTGGAGTATGACGGGGTTGCGCTTTAAATCCTTAAATATTTTTAATATTCTTTACTCGGAATGAATGACATTGCCGATCGAGTTTTCTGATCAAAGTCTACCTAAAAATAATATGAATTGACTATGGGACTCTATTTTTGTACGAGATCTTAAAAAATAAACACTTTTGGAACCTAATTCAGTAGTTTACCGCGGTATATTTGTAAAACTTCACCGATGAAATGTACATCAGTCACTGAATCTCAGACTACTTAAATGTTGCGTGGGAACTTTTTAGTATGACTGGGTTGCGCTTTAAATCCTTAAATATTTTTTATATTCTTTACTCGGAATGAATGACATTGCCGAGCGAGTTTTCTGATCAAAGTCTACCTAAAAATAATATGAATTGACTATGGGACTCTATTTTTGTACGAGATCTTAACAAATAAACACTTTTCGAACCTTATTCAGTAGTTTACCGCGGTATATTTGTAATACTTCACCGAGGAAGTGTACATCAGTCACTGAATGTTGCGGGGGAACTTTGGAGTATGACTGGTTTGCGCTTTAAATCCTTAAATATTTTTTATATTCTTTACTCGGAATGAATGACATTGCCGAGCGAGTTTTCTGATCAAAGTCTACCTAAAAATAATATGAATTGACTATGGGACTCTATTTTTGTACGAGATCTTAAAAAATAAACACTTTTCGAACCTTATTCAGTAGTTTACCGCTGTATATTTGTAATACTTCACCGAGGAAGTGTACATCAGTCACTGAATCTCAGACTACTTAAATGTTGCGTGGGGACTTTGGAGTATGACTGGGTTGCGCTTTAAATCCTTAAATATTTGTTATATTCTTTACTCGGAATGAATGACATTGCCGAGCGAGTTTTCTGATCAAAGTCTACCTAAAAATAATATGAATTGACTATGGGACTCTATTTTTGTACGAGATCTTAAAAAATAAACACTTTTCGAACCTTATTGTAACGGACAATTCGACGGTGTCATCTTGTCCGATACTAATAAAAATACTGAGTCTTTTGTTACGAAAAGAGGCGGTCTTTTGCCTACAATGCAGTGTATTACCGTACTAATCTAAGTCTAAGAGAGTGGTACAAACACGATACAACAACATAGGTAAAAATCAAAGAATAGGTAAAAAGAGTCAGGCAAGTTGGTCTTACTCAACAGGAACAGTAGCTAGTAGCGGCGGGGCTGATCTCGGCTGAGAACTTCCCCGTTTGCGAAATTACGTCGGCTTTATATAGTCGCCGGACAGTAGGCCTTCAAGGCCGTGACCCAGTTAGAGAGGAAGCATAGAAAAATAAAAGACATTATTCTTATTTTGGCGATCCTGTGTTAAACCTACCCCGAAACCAGTTGACATTATACGTCAGTGAACTGTCACGATTTTTGGGGGTGGTTTTAACATTATGGGAAATTCGGTTAGTCTAGATTAATTACCAAGAGTTGGCAAAATAAATGGCAAGGGGGGAGAGTGGAATTTGAGGTCAACGTTCGGTAGCGCGTAACGGTGATGGCTCGTGTCGTCAAGGGTTTTGCGCACGTGCCGTGTTTGGGCAGAGCGACAGGTAGAAAAGGTGGAAGGTGGAAAAAAGGTGAGCGGTACAGGGTTCGCTATACTATTGTGTGTGTGTGTATGCTAGTGTCTAGTTAGTAACGGAGGTGAATAACCTTCCGTTACATAGCTCACGTTTACGTAAGATTACGTCCCGTAATCTAAAGATGTGTATGGCTGTATGTTAAGGTTCTGTGTGATGGAATTCCTGCATTTCAATTTCTTCCGGGTTTCGGTGGGGTTGAGGTTTGCGCAGCTTACAGAGGAGCTTCCAGATCATGTTGAAGATTCCGTAGATGTAGCAGTATCGAATTATTAGTACTGTGGCTGTGCCTAGAATACTGAGGAATGAAAAGATTTTGAGTTTGTCCCAAAAACTGGAGAAGGTTGTTTGTTTTGATGCAGCTGTCTCGGTTTTTTCGATGGCTGTAACAAGGACCGTTGCAGTGCTGTGCGTCAGTTTTGGGTCTCCTGGGAAGTCTACTGGTGCGTGTTCGTTCATTGAAGCGACGATATCTGCCAAGATGTTCATATGGCCCAGTGATGCGTCTGTGTAAGCGGGGTTTGATCGAGGTTGATATTCGAAGAAATTGACATCCTCATAGCGAAAAGCGGTACCTAGTTCGGTTTGGGGAATCATTATCTCAGGTTCGATTCTCGTCCAAGTATTGTTACGATATGCGAACGGATCTCCATTGAAATTGACGTAACCCGTAGTCCAGTAGCAGGGTGAATAAGGTACAAATTCCCAGCCGTCTAAGTTGATCGTAAAATTGCCAAATCGTAGTTGTGGGCCACATTTTGTTAATTCCGTGACGAAATTGACGGTTTTTGTTTCGCACTTAAGGGCTGCGAGTGTCTCGCCGCAGGCCGATAATTTCGTACATGTTGGTAATTTTAGTTGAGTGGCGGCTAGCCAACCATTATACTGTGCTGTTGATATTGCTTGGGCATGTTTGGCCTTGCGGACTTCGCATTGAAGAGTGTGTATGACTCGTACTAGTTCGTTTTCCTGTGTTGTCATTTGGTCCTTAATGTACTGTAGGCGGCCGTTCAGTTCTACGTTGAATGCTGCGGTTGAATTTGCGATGATTGGTCCATCTCTCGCTCTTCCGACAAATGGTTTTTCAGGTTTCCGAGGGATAACGCGTGTCGTGATGTACAATTCTGGTGTTTTTATGATGGCGAATGCGTCTGATTTGTTGGTACAGTCATATTCTAAACAGCGTTGGACCGCGTAGACGTGGTAGGCAAGTTGCTTGGTGTGGTCTTCAAACAGGAAGATACCGGGGGTAGATGAGTTGGAGATAGTGGCTCGACCTTCTTCAAGTTTACGGTGTCTTGGGTCTACTTTCGTGGCAAATTTTGCGTCCCAAACAATCGTAAGATGGTTATGAGAGTAATATCCAGTAGATATGTTGACGATTCCGATTGGTGTATTGATTCGCGTCGCATCTATTTCATGGGATAGTTTAATTTCCTCCAGCATGCATCCGATCGAGTGGGTTTCCACTGTTCGAAGCCAATAGCCTATCTCTTCTGGTTCTTGGTTGTGTATCCATTTGTCGTCTTGGATGGACATTTGCACACTGCCGCAGCGCTTCGACTGCTGCATTATTCTACATTCTTCTGGAGTAGTGTCGATTGCAATTTTATCCGGTACTGATATGGTTTGACCCCAAAAGTTCATAGTAATATGCTTGATTATTTTCCATCGGCCGCAAACGTATGCTGGAAAAATGGCCGCTGCAGGGTGAGTGGTGAAAATCGAGTATTCAACCACGTTTCCCCAGTTTGTTACCGCAGGTGGTCGGCAATTGACATCGGCAAATTGAAGGAGGCCGACAGGTTTTGCTTTTGCGCAGTCACACACTTTCGTTTGGAAAGCGTTGGAGTTGGGTAGCAATAGTGCGAGGATAAGTAATCGGATCATGTCTGTGATAGTGGAAAATTTTCAATGAGTAGCTGCGTTGGTACAGAAAGGAAGAAAAGGAAATAGTCTTAAGTCATAAGGTGAGCGCTAGGTGGCTGTAGTAGTTCCTGTAGGATGGTAAATAAGTAGAGGGTTTGGGCGTTGACCGGGGAAGGTAGCATTCGCACGTTTGGGACGCTAACACTAGGTGGCGATATTATCTAAGGGAAATGGGAATCGGGGTTCTCGATATTGGGGTAGGTGGCGTTTCTAGCCTAAAAAAAGGTCGTAACATGTTTGGACGATAGGCGGCGAAACTAGCCTAAATGGAACCATATTGGGCTTGAACAGTAGATGGAACTAGCAATACGTCAGCAGGGAAAAATAGAGACTGGAATTTTTTTAGTTCAAAATTACGGAAAGTGAAAATAGCGTATTGTCATGATAGACACTAGAGGGCTATGGTAGGGGAGGAATGAGGGAAGGGACATGCATGTTTTCTACGTTACCGTTGGGCTTTCTTTTTGTTTTAATTTAGATTGTCTTATTATTGTTTTTTGTTGTTTTTTTTGTTATTATGTTTGTTTTATTGTAAATACCTTATTATGATTTCATTTTACTTTTAAATTTCTTACGTTGTTTTTTTTTTTTTGTTTTGTTCTGTTTTATTTCTTTAATTTGTTTGTTTTGAACTGTTTTGTTTTGTTTTTTCTCTTTTTTGTTTCTGTTTTTTCGTTTGTTAACCATCTTGAGTATTTAAAAAAAAAATTAAGGAGGAAGGTTTAGACACAATAGAGCGTTTTTTCACTTTATTTTAAGAGGCGAGGAATGAAGGTCGAAACATTAATCGAAAATGATACTATTTCTACTGTAAGGAAAGAAAATGTAGTTTGAGCTTGAAGAAGATACGAAAATAACGAAATGCATTAAGGAAAATTGGCTGAATCACCACAAGAAAAATAGCCAACACAGAGCCAACAAAAACAAACAAATTTTAGTAAAAAACACAAAACTTTCGTGCTCGGCGCGGCGCTGGATTTCGATTTTCTTCACGATTTCTTCCACTGAATCCCATTCAGTCAACTCCGTTGTCCCTTGGTACGTGGTCGGAAGAGGGTAAAAGTAATTTTTCTTCATGTGCTCTCTTGCTGCTATGGCCAGCTCCTGTGGGAGGTCCGGTAGCCACAATGGCGCCGAGACGAGCGGGTGCTCGATGAAATCGGGGGCAGTACTCTCGAATGCGTAGTCCGACGGGAAAAACTCGAGATCGGAGAGGTCCTCCCAAGAAGGCGCCGGGAAGGTGTTCTCCAGCAGAGCAGTCAGGTCGTCTTCTGAGAAAATATGGTGATATACCGGTTGTCCGGGAATCCTTGGTGGGCAAGATGCGGAGCGGTTCCACACGTTCGACGAGGAGGAGTCCATAGTGTTTTCGTGGACGGAAAGCGAGTGAAGAATACGGCGTTTCGACTTGCTATTTAAAGGGATTTTCAGTCGCGAACAAGATGGCGGAGCAAAATTTTGCGCGGGAAAAAAAAGGAGGCTGGGAGTATATTGGACGATTGCTGTACGGTGAAAGTCTTTCTCTTTCTTTTCGGTTCTAATTATTTTATTTCGTTCACTTGCGCCCAGTTGGCTAACACTCCGTGATGAGTCTTTTAGGTTCACGGATCTGGCGGAAGGGGCGGCGATTCTGCCTCTGTCTATCTTGTCGGGGCATCTCTGGGGAGTGGATTGGGGGTTCCGTTGTGGGCAGGTAGTCGGTGTGTGGAGGTGTATGGGTCACTGGCGCGCTTTCTAGGTAGTTGGGTGGGAAATCTTCCGTGTCGAACAAGAAGGGAGGGATGATATGGATCTTCTTCTATGGTTTGAGTTTCAACAATGCCGGAGTTAATCGGAGGTTCGTTTCCATGGTCGTTTGGGCTAATAGGCTGCTGATCGCAATCGATCGTTTTGTCTCTTTCTATTTCTGGGCATTGTTCGTCTTTTTATAGCATTGATTCAAAGAGGGGCTTGAGTCTATTGACATGTACACGTTTTTCTTCGAACGAATTGTCCGCTATATCGACTGTACAGTTGTTGAATACTTTAATAATTCTGTATGGGCCACGAAATTTAGACGTGAATTTCCTATTATCGCCTTTGTCAACTACTTTAACACTCAATAGTACTTTGTCGCCTACGGCATACTTATGTACTACGGCTCTTGCGTTGTATTGCTTTCGTTGTCGCTCTCTCGCTTTCGCATTTTCTTCTCGTACGCGGTGGAAGCTAAAGTGTAAGCGGTCGACCATCGAGCCGATATAATCAGATGCAGATGGGATTGGTTGTGGGGTTACGCTGAGAAAATGGTTGATGGCCACATTTGGGTCTCTACCATGAAGGAGATAATAGGGAGATTCAAGGGTGGATGAATGTATTGATGCGCGGTACGCAAAACAAACGTTGCCCAGCATCTCTTCCCAATTTGAGTGGGCGCCATCTTCTAGCTCTTTTCTTAACATCGTTGTCAGTGTCCGATTAAATCTTTCTGTTTCACCATTACTGGCCGGATTATAGGCTGTAGTGAGCCGTTGTTATATGTTTAACGTAGAGCAAAAAGAACGAAAGAGTTTTGATGTAAAATTTGTCCCTCGGTCCGAGATAATGACCTTCGGGGGCCCATGCCTCAGTACGATATTTTTAAAGAGACAGTCGACTGTCGTCGCTGCTGTCTGGTCAGGTAGAGCAATCGCTTCCATCCATTTGCTAAAATAATCCGTCATGACCATGACGAATTTATTTCCATTTGGAGATGCTGGTCGTATTGGCCCTAAGAAATCCATACCGACTACCTGAAAAGGGGCCCTTGCTAGTTCATGGGGATGGAGTTGGGCTCTTAGCCGTGAGGGGGTGTTTGCAATGCAGGTAGCGCAAGTCGCACAATACTCTTTTATATCAGTTCGCATGGTGGGCCAGTAGTAGTGGGCTTTTATTTTCAGGTAAGTCCGCAGGTAGGCTAAGTGACCTGCGAGGGGCGCATCATGCATTTCCCTAAGGACCCTAGGCCGTAGTGAAAGAGGCAATACGACTTGGTATGCTATCATATTACGCTTGCTTGTCGACGGTTCGAATCTGAATAAAACGCCTTTAATAACTTGATAAAATTCAATTTCTTTAGCCCAAATCGGCATCGTTTTAGTGTTTTCGGGAGAGAGTTCTCCCGTTTGAAGGTAGTCTATTATCTCTTTACAAAGCGCATCGGCTGATTGTTTGATAATGATTTCGTTCTGTCGTTCCGGTGGGTCGAGAGGGTCATCTTCTATATAAACATCGCCTAACTGAATCATTGCCACCTTTAGGCGTGATAAGCAATCGGCATTTTGGTGGATTCGGCCGGGACGATATTTAATTTTATAATTTACGCTTGCTAGAAGTATAGCCCAGCGCCCCAAGCGGCCATTATTGTCTTTTTGTTCCTCAAGCCACTGTAGTGGCCTGTGGTCGCTAATAACGGTGAACGGTTTATCGAGTAAATAATGTCGAAAATGTTTTATAGCGGATACTACTGCCCAAGCTTCTTTTTCTACTGTTGCATATTTTAATTCTGCTTTCTTCAATTGCTTGCTTGCATAGGCTATCACTACTTCATTTCCATTTTGAATTTGTGACAATACGGCGCCGACACCGTAGTCGCATGCGTCCGTAAAAAGGAGAAACTCCTGGTCGAAGTCTGGGTAAGCTAATATAGGGGGCGTTGTAAGACAGGTACGGAGGGTTTCGAATGCCTTTTGATCCGTATCGGTCCAAGTGAAGGGCAATTCGCTAGCTTCTTTGTGTGTCTTTGCAGTGAGTGATTGGGCGATTGAGCCGAAATTTTTAATAAAACGCCTGTAATATCCGGCTAAACCAAGAAAAGATCTAACTTCGTCTACTGATTCTGGAGTTTTATAGTTTGCGATTTTATCTATTTTATCCGGGTCGGGAGCAATGCCTGTAGAAGAAATTATATGGCCTAAATAATTAACTGATTCTTTAATAAATTGACATTTTTTCCTTTTTAACTTTAGGCCCGCGTTTCTGATTAAATCGAAAACTTCTCGAATGTCATTCAAGTGGTCTTCAAATGTCTCTGAAAAAATAATGACGTCGTCGAGATAGACTAACGCTTTTTTTCCTAAAACGTCCTTGAGAATAAAATTCATGAGCCGTTGAAAGGTTGCCGGGGCATTGCACAGTTCGAATGCCATACGGTTAAACTCATATAAATTGTTTTCGACGATGAAAGCTGTCTTTTCCTTAGAAGGTTCATCGAGTTCGATTTGCCAGTAACCAGAAGCCAGGTCAAGAGTCGTAAAAAACTTTTTCCCATGTAGCCTATCTAGGGTGTCATCTATACGCGGCAGAGGAAATGAGTCCTTTTTTGTTAGACTATTGAGTTTGCGATAATCTACGCAGAATCTTTGTTCGCCGTTTTTCTTTTCTACTAATATGACGGGTGCCGCCCATGGGGAAGTCGACGGCCGAATAACGTCTGAGTCCATCATTTCCTTGATTTGTCTTACCATTTCGTCTTTTTGTCCTCGTGCCGCTCTGTAGGGTCGTAGTCGAATAGGCCCATAGCCTTGTGTATCGATAGAATGTTTAATTAATCCAGTACTTCCTAATTGCGCATCGTTTGAAGCGAACAAGTCGTCATAGTTGTTTAATAATGCGGTAAGAGGTTCTTTAAATTGCGGCTCTACATCAAGCTGTTGGGATTTATCGGCGGCCTGAGTCTCGTTTGCTATATAATGACAATCGGTGACGTCAATTTTTCCGATTATATTATATGAAAACTCAACGCTGCCGAGGGTTAGTGCCCGTGGCAGGATAATAGGCTTATGCGAAGAATTCTCTATCACCACGTTATATATTCCATTTGAGCTTATTTCATTTGTAAAGCAATCTATTCTTATCCCTTCTGGTAAATTATTTGCCGGCGTAAAAATAAATTTCGTCTGTGGTACGGTTCCTACAGATCCTTTCATTTTCGTCAAAACGACCTGCGCAGACAAGGGGAGCATTATCACCCTAGCTATTGAGGTCAAAACCATATCATAGGGGTGAAAAGAGTCAGACTCGTATTCGTCCCTTGATAAAAATATCGTTTTCGTACGTCCGTCTAGGACCAATTCATGTTTCAAAGCTGCGTCTAGACCTAAAATAGAGGCTTCCGAAATGCCGCTAGTCACTATAAATTCTTGTTCTAATAAGTCATTGCCATACTTAACAGGCAAACTAATCTTTCCAAGTGTAAATAACTTTCTATTGTGCACATCGAATAGGTCGACGTCGGCTTCAGAGCCTATTTTCTGGTCAACCGACGGCAATTGTCTAAAAATTTTCTCATTTAACAGACTTCTCGCGGCGCCTGTGTCAAATAATGCTTGAAATGGAATATCGAACGTGGAAAGGGAGATTCGTGGGGGGGAACCGCGGGCAAAAGCTGTTATTTGCGCGACTTGTCGGGATTTTATGGGGCTAATAGGCCTACTAATCTCGTTGATATTTCCAGCATCTTTCTTGTGTATGTCCTTGTTTTCCACAATAGGTGCAGTAAATGTTCGATAGAGGGGGCCTATTGTTTATGTCTCCGGCTGCCGCAGGTAGGCTAGTCCCCATTGGCTGGTTGTTGGCGGGGATGCGAAATTTTGGGTTAAAGTTAGGCCTAACAGGCTTTGAACCAAAGGTGTTTGGTTGATGGGTTTGATAGTTTGGCCTAATGGGTTGGGAGAGAGTTGGTTGCCCATAATTATGTTGACCGTGATAAGAAGGATGTTGGTTTGCGTTTGTGTTTAGCCAATTCATGAATTGTTCTGTGAGTAATTTGAAATTATCCGATGTGTCTGACGCTTTTTCATGCACATTTGCCGGCGCGCGGTTGCCAAATTTAAGGCTGGTTGCGATAGCGTTCACCGTTTCGCTTTGCTTTTCGATCGCTTGAACAATTTGCTGCAGCTGGAGTGAGTCTAACTGGTTTGCTGGCTTTGATACAGCGTTGACAAATTCTCTTTTATCTTTTTCGTCCTTATCGGCTTCCATTCGGATTGCGTATTTCTGCGTTTCGGCTACCAAATCTTCAAATGTTTCCGTTGTTTTGAAGCGAATTTTATTTCTCAAGGCCGGTTCAAGACCTCGTAGAAATTTCTGGCGCAAAAACTGTAATTTCATGGCGTCTTCTGTATCGGCATCGCCGGCTTTTGACGGATAGGCTCTTTGAAATATTGTTTTCAACCGGAACGCGTAGTCTAAAATGGTTTCTTGTGGTTTTCGTTCGCTGGCGTCGAATTGTTTTTGATAATAATCTTCCGTTTCGTTGCCGTGGAAGCGTTCAAAAAGAACACTTTTTATTTCATTATAATTTTCTGTGTAGCTTTCAAGGATATTTTGTAATATGTCGTGCGCTTTGTCGGTCATTTTTGTTATTAGCATATTAACTTTTTCTTCGTCGGTCCAGTTCGACATGGCGACGACATTTTCGAATAGCTTTATCCAGCGATCGAAACGGGTCGCTGGACTACCTGAAAAGTTTGGTAGTTGGAGCAGCATAGTGAGAGCTCTCTGGCCTTTCTGGTAGTCGCTGAAGTCGCCGACAGGTGGCACGCCGCACGATGATGTAGGCATTTTTCTTGGTTGGTCGTCGTTTATTCTGGTATAATGATTGCTTTGATTTTCAGACCTTGTAGGAGGTTTGTAAGACCGGGGAGACTGTCCGAAATAGTTCTCTCGTTTTGTTGGCTGCGATTGGCTGGCCTGTTTGTTTGTGATTTTCTTTGTTTCCTTCTTGTTGGTCGTATCGGCAGTGGCGCCCTCGCTTGTCGGCCGGTGTAGGTTGTTGTCGGTTGTGTTGTCTGGTCGATAGGTGTCGTTGGATGTGGTTGTAACTGAAACAGGGTGGACAGGTGTTGTCTCGCTTGCTGTGTTTGAGTCAATATGCTTTCGGGGAGAGTCGGTAGGTGGATAAGCTCCCGGAGGAGTTTTGTAACTAATGTTTTTAGGTGTGTTGGTAGGCCAAGCACGCGATTGAGGCGGAGTAACAAGGTAAATGCGACTGAACTCCGCTAAAAATGTCTGTTGCAGCAGTAGTTGTTCCGCCGCAAATTAGTTCGCTAGTGTTCTCAGAGCTACTATCAATGGGTAATTGTTGATCGATAAAAAGTGGTTCGCCGAACTTGTGCACTGGTCTATCGAGTCTATAGTTTGGATTAGTGTGCGGGAGCCCCCCAGGAACTGAAGAATTCCAGACAGGTCTCTTAAACTCTTTTGGGCGTGCTCCGTTAAAGGGCTTATAAGATGAAGGATCTGACAACGGGAGGTTGACGTTAAAACTCTGGCCGAAATTAGCGGGGTCTGGTCTGGGAGAAGGTAAAACAGGTCGTCTAATGCCTTCAATCGGGCTGCAGGGCGCTGAAAATGGATCGTCACTCTTCCTTGGGCTTCCAGTAGTAAGTTTGTCTTCCGCAAGATGGCTGCTTGGCTTTGAGGCGACGACGCTTGTTTCATGCGTTCTGATAGCGAGCAAATCAGGGCAACCTGGTTTAATAGACGATGGTTGGATAGGGGTGGAGGTCGAGGGTCGCTCGAGCTGTTCAAAAAATCTAGAAGGGTCCTTTCGATCTGGCCTGTAACGGAGGGGAATCTTTCGGCCATCCGCGGGTGTGGGTCTAGGTTTACGGGGGCTTTCGGCAGTGACGGTAATAACTGTGTCGTTATTAGCTTTAGGTTGAATCGAAACGGTAAGAGATTTATTCTGTTTCGCTACCAAATCAGCAATAATGGATAAAAGGGACGGAGATTGGTCAATTTTATCTTTGATTTTCTGAAATGAGCTACGTTTCTTTCTGTTTCTTAAAATCTTTTCGGGGTCGTCAACTTTTTCAACCAGCGGTGCCGCGGTGCGGCGCGACCGAGTATGGTGTGTCAATGGGGTAGAGTATGGGATTAGGCAGGTATCTGTATTGGCTGCGGCCTCAGGTGTGGGGCAGGTAGGCTCGTCTTCAAACTCGGTAGGGGTAATAGGGACGAGAGCTAACTCAGGTAGTGACTCTTCTTGAGTGTCAGAAGGGGCAGGTTGTAGCGCACTCTCAGAGTCGGATGCGGAAAATAAAACTTTCTTAACCTTAGGCTTAGTAACGGCAAATTTCAACATTGTGGGTGAGTTCAAATACCGCTGCAACCAGATGTAACGGACAATTCGACGGTGTCATCTTGTCCGATACTAATACAAATACTGAGTCTTTTGTTACGAAAAGAGGCGGTCTTTTGCCCACAATGCAGTGTATTACCGTAGTAATCTAAGTCTAAGAGAGTGGTACAAACACGATACAACAACATAGGTAAAAATCAAAGAATAGGTAAAAAGAGTCAGGCAAGTTGGTCTTACTCAACAGGAACAGTAGCTAGTAGCGGCGGGGCTGATCTCGGCTGAGAACTTCCCCGTTTGCGAAATTACGTCGGCTTTATATAGTCGCCGGACAGTAGGCCTTCAAGGCCGTGACCCAGTTAGAGAGGAAGCATAGGAAAATAAAAGACATTATTCTTATTTTGGCGATCCTGTGTTAAACCTACCCCGAAACCAGTTGACATTATACGTCAGTGAACTGTCACGATTTTTGGGGGTGGTTTTTGTTGGTGTTTAATCAAGAAACGTGACAACCTTGTCATGCTACGATTTTATTATTATGTTTTTGTCATCTTTTGAACACTATTTTTATCAATCGTTTGGTGTTCGTTTCTGACTCTTTAGTTCTCAGGCCTACTGATAACAATACAAGGATCATCGTCTCGTACTTTGTGAGGTAATTATTGAATAAAACTGACAGGTTATGGGCCCAGGACGCGTAAGAATGCGTTTGTTTTGTTCTTAGATAATTATTTGCATTGATTACAGACAATGACTATCGTTACTAAAACAAGTCACATTGATAAATTCAATTGGACTGATTTTCCATTTTGGAAGAAACAAGTTTTTATTGCCTTAAAAGTCCGTAAGCTTGACAAAGTTGTTGATGGGTCTTATCTTTGCCCAATACAACAAGTGGATGATTTTGGAAATCCGACATTGAGAGCTGATGGTATTCCTACAGAAAAAGAAACCATCGATGACTGGAATGACAAAGATGTCCAAGTTCAAGATGTGCTTTTCAGCACAACAGATTTCTTAACAATCTCATAGAGATTTTTCTTAACAATCTCATAGAGATTTTTCTTAACAATCTCATAGAGATTTTTCTTGACAATCTCATAGAGATTTTTCTTGACAATCTCATAGAGATTTTTCTTGACAATCTCATAGAGATTTTTCGTAAACAATCTCATAGAGATTATTACAATCTCATAGAGATTTTTCTTAAACAATCTCATAGAGATTATTACAATCTCATAGAGATTTAATTTTATTTATTTATTTCAACACCATAGATGTCCGACAAATTTTGTTGAAATGGCACACATCACAGGAAATGTGGGCTCGACTAGCACAACAGTATGAACATAATACTGCCGAAAATGTTTTTGTGCTCATTGATCGCTATTATCAATTTACTCATCATGAAAGCGACAACATGATGACGCACATTTCAAAGATTGAAGGAATGGTTGCCCAATTACATGATATGGAATCTCCTATTGATGACAACCAAGTAGTCTCAAAGATCCTAATGACACTACCTATCAAATATGGAAATTTCCGTGAATCCTGGGGGTTATTACCTACCCTTCAAAAGACTAAAGCTAATTTTATTGCAAAGCTCTTATTGTCTGAATCCATGATGGATCACAACAAGAAGATAAAGGAAAATTCAGCTCACAACAAGAAGATAAAGGAAAATTCAGCCTTTGCTCTATTAATAAAGAATCAAAGTTCCTCTTCTGGATGCTCACATTGTGGTATGAATAATCACAATTGTGAAAATTGTTCGAAGCTTAAAAGAAAACAAAATTCTGGCTCTGGTTCTAAGCCTTTCAAGAAGACCAAAGTTAAGTGCAGTTATTGTCATTACCAGAATCATGTTGTTGATGACTGTGCCACTCGGAAACGGCATGAGGCTGAAATAGCTGAAAAACAATCCAGGGCTACTACAAGTCAAGATCCCATGGCTAGCAACAGACAGGACCAACTTTCCAGCTCCAGTAAACAAAAAGTCTTTAGCCCTTATTTTGGCAGCCAAGAAGCAAGTTTCAAAATCAAACAATGATAATATCCATCATGAACATGCAATTCCTTCAATGTTTAATGTGGGAGACCATAAGAAAAGTGATTGGTTTGCTGATTCAGCCTCGACCGAACATATGACTGGATGTCGTCATTATTTCAATTTATTTACTCCAGTTACTCACAACCGGAACGTAAAAGGAGTTGGTACGGATCATCAACCCTTAACCGCTAAAGGAAAAGGCGACATCAATATCCAAACCACCATCGACTCTGGCGTTCTCCAGAACGTCCTTTATGTTCTTGGTATTGGTGTGAATCTGTTCTCCATTGGAAAAGCTACAGATCGTGGTTGCACAGCCGTTTTTGACAAGGAGTCGGTCAATTTTTACCGCAAAAAAAAAAAAAAAAATCCTGAACTCCGTGGCACTCGTACGACAAACGATTTGTACCTCCTTTTCCAAGACGACGCGTCTGGTTTTCGTGTCCCTTATTTTCTAAAAACGAAGGGCGAAGTATTTTATCATTTTAAACTTTACGCCATGCGTATGCTCACAGAAACTGGCGATCGTGTCTCTACTCTCCGCTCCGATAATGGGGGGAGTACATTGATGGGGAATTTCGAAATTATCTTGCTTTGCATGGCATTCGACACGAAACTTGTGCCCCGTATTCCCCGAAACAAAACGGTGTTAGTGAGCGTGCAAATCGGACATTGGTGGAATCTGCTTTAAGTACCCTTTTTGATTTTGACTTGTCTCGGGATCTTTGGGCTGAAGCTGTTAATACGTCAGTCTATGTTAACAATTGCATTCACGGTAAATCTACCTCCACGACGCCATACGAGGCATGGTATTCCAGAAAACCCAATGTATCCCATTGTTGGATATAGCGATACCCAAAAAGCATATCGTTTCTTTGATCATAGCACACGTTGATACATAGCACCCGTCGTATAGTAGTGAGTCGTGATGCAATCTTTTGTGAGCCACCTGTAGATGACAGTAGTCAAAATCGACCACAACCCACCAAACTTGTAACGGAATTGCCGGTTGTAAACCCGGCCCCCGTGCATATTTCGGATTGTGGGGATGTCGATTTTCATGGTTTTGATCCTGCTTTTCGTCGTTCTACTCGTGTCCGGGTTCCCAAAGTAATAAGTTCATTCATTGCCCAGCACGACGAACCACTTGGGTTCCCAAAGTAATAAGTTCATTCATTGCCCAGCACGACGAACCACTCACTGATCCAGACAATTTATTCACTTATACTGATGCGATTTCTGGAAGTGCTGCTGATCAGTGGCAGGCCGCTATGACAACTGAAATGGAAGCGCTAAATCGCCTTAAAACGTATACTCTCGTACTCCGTCCGTCTGCCCGCACAATTGTTAAATGTCGCTGGGTGTATGCAGTTAAAAGTAAAATTTATGGTTCAATTGAGACCGTGCCCTTTTAGTTGCCAAGGGGTTTACCCAAAAAGCGGAAATCGATTTTGACGAAACGTTTTCTCCAGTAGTTAAGTATGACTCCTTACGTGTCATCTTATCCATTGCTGCTGCGAAGGATTTGGATCTTTTTCAATTCGATGTTTCTTCTGCCTTTCTTTATGTTGACCTCAATGAGGAAATTTATTTAGAACAACCCGAGGGTTTTTGTGTCCCTAGCAGGGAGGGAGATGTTTACCGTTTACATAAATGGCTATTTGGTTTAAAACAAGCCGGAAGGGTGTGGAATGCGAAATTTGATGATTTGGTAACCGCTTTCGGTCTTACCCCTAGCGTAGTCGATCCATGCGTATATTCCTACCATAAAGACGACGTGTTTCTTCTTTTAGCCTTGTGGATGACGGTTTACTCGCCTGCAACAAGGCACAATTTGTTTCTGATCGCTTTGCCTATCTGCAAACATATTTCGACATCAAGTCAAAACCCGTTGACCGATTTGTTGGGCTCCATGTCACTCGCAATCGCGTGCACCGCACATTACATGTTTCCCAGCCATCCTATGTTGCAAATTTATTGTCCGCATTTAATATGCAAATTGCAACTCGGTTAGCACGCCTGCTGACCCAAGTAGTCGTTTGACTTCTTT
Organism: Ceriodaphnia dubia; assembly: GCA_022539655.2. NCBI lineage: Eukaryota > Metazoa > Arthropoda > Branchiopoda > Diplostraca > Daphniidae > Ceriodaphnia > Ceriodaphnia dubia. The sequence goes on along the minus strand of JAKUCG020000199.1, from coordinate 35,704 downwards.
GTCTTCAGAATCGGCACTAGATTTTCCCTACCGTAATGCCGTTGGTGCCCTTATTCATTTGTGTGTTACACGTCCGGACCTAAATTATGCCGTCGGGCAAGTTTCAAAGTATGCAGCTAACCCTGACAGGTCGCTGGTCGCATGTGAACGCGGTGAAACGTATTTTGGCGTACGTAAAGGGTACCGCGCATTATGGGATTTGTTTTGGACCTACTGTCGACAGTATTTTGAAATCTTTTTATGACGCTGATTATGCGGGAGATAATACGAACCCATGTCGATCAACTACAGGATATGTATTAATGTTAAATGGAATTCCAGTGGCATGGGGAAGTCGACAACAACAATACGTATCTACAACAAAACAATTGGCGGATATTTTTACTAAAGCTTTGCCCCGTCCTACATTTGAACTGTTCCATAATTCCATCTCCGTATGTTCTATTTTAGATTCACGTCTCCAACTGAATAAGTTACTTGAGTCTTTGGAGTCATATATGTATTCTTCCAGACTCCACTCATCCAACAAGAAAAACAAAAATATCAAGAAGCTCTTATTACATTATTTCTTTTTACCCGTTTCCTGCTTAAGGGGAAGTGTTGGTGTTTAATCAAGAAACGTGACAACCTTGTCATGCTACGATTTTATTATTATGTTTTTGTCATCTTTTGAACACTATTTTTATCAATCGTTTGGTGTTCGTTTCTGACTCTTTAGTTCTCAGGCCTACTGATAACAATACAAGGATCATCGTCTCGTACTTTGTGAGGTAATTATTGAATAAAACTGACAGTTTTAACATTATGGGAAATTCGGTTAGTCTAGATTAATTACCAAGAATTGGCAAAATAAATGGCAAGGGGGGAGAGTGGAATTTAAGGTCAACGTTCGGTAGCGCGTAACAGTGATGGCTCGTGTCGTCAAGGGTTTTGCGCACGTGCCGTGTTTGGGCAGAGCGACAGGTAGAAAAGGTGGAAGGTGGAAAAAAGGTGAGCGGTACAGGGTTCGCTATACTGTTGTGTGTGTGTGTGTATGCTAGTGTCTAGTTAGTAACGGAGGTGAATAACCTTCCGTTACATTATTCAGTAGTTTACCGCGGTATACTTTGTAAAACTTCGACATTGCCGATCGAGTTTTCTGATCAAAGTCTACCTAAAAATAATATGAATTGACTATGGGACTCTATTTTTGTACGAGATCTTAAAAAATAAACACTTTTCGAACCTTATTCAGTAGTTTACCGCGGTATATTTGTAATACTTCACCGAGGAAGTGTACATCAGTCACTGAATCTCAGACTACTTAAATGTTGCGTGGGAACTTTGGAGTATGACGGGGTTGCGCTTTAAATCCTTCAATATTTTTTATATTCTTTACTCGGAATGAATGACATTGCCGATCGAGTTTTCTGATCAAAGTCTACCTAAAAATAATATGAAATGAATATAGGACTCTATTTTTGTACGAGATCTTAAAAAATAAACACTTTTTGAACCTTATTCAGTAGTTTACCGCGGTATATTTGTAATACTTCACCGAGGAAGTGTACATCAGTCACTGAATCTCAAACTACTTAAATGTTGCGTGGGAACTTTGGAGTATGACGGGGTTGCGCTTTAAATCCTTAAATATTTTTTATATTCTTTACTCGGAATGAATGACATTGCCGATCGAGTTTTCTGATCAAAGTCTACCTAAAAATAATATGAATTGACTATGGGACTTTTTTTTTGTACGAGATCTTAAAAAATAAACACTTTTCGAACCTTATTCAGTAGTTTACCGCGGTATATTTGTAATACTTCACCGAGGAAGTGTACATCAGTCACTGAATCTCAGACTACTTAAATGTTGCGTGGGAACTTTGGAGTATGACGGGGTTGCGCTTTAAATCCTTAAATATTTTTTATATTCTTTACTCGGAATGAATGACATTGCCGATCGAGTTTTCTGATCAAAGTCTACCTAAAAATAATATGAAATGAATATGGGACTCTATTTTTGTACGAGATCTTAAAAGATAAACACTTTTCGAACCTTATTCAGTAGTTTACCGCGGTATATTTGTAATACTTCACCGAGGAAGTGTACATCAGTCACTGAATCTCAGACTACTTAAATGTTGCGAGGGAACTTGGAGTATGACGGGGTTGCGCTTTAAATCCTTAAATATTTTTTATATTCTTTACTCGGAATGAATGACATTGCCGATCGAGTTTTCTGATCAAAGTCTACCTAAAAATAATATGAAATGAATATGGGACTCTATTTTTGTACGAGATCTTAAAAATAAACACTTTTCGAACCTTATTCAGTAGTTTACCGCGGTATATTTGTAATACTTCACCGAGGAAGTGTACATCAGTCACTGAATCTCAGACTACTTAAATGTTGCGTGGGAACTTTTTAGTATGACGGGGTTGCGCTTTATATTCTTTACTCGGAATGAATGACATTGCCGAGCGAGTTTTCTGATCAAAGTCTACCTAAAAATAATATGAAATGAATATGGGACTCTATTTTTGTACGAGATCTTAAAAAATAAACACTTTTCGAACCTTATTCAGTAGTTTACCGCGGTATATTTGTAATACTTCACCGAGGAAGTGTACATCAGTCACTGAATCTCAAACTACTTAAATGTTGCGTGGGAACTTTGGAGTATGACGGGGTTGCGCTTTAAATCCTTAAATATTTTTTATATTCTTTACTCGGAATGAATGACATTGCCGATCGAGTTTTCTGATCAAAGTCTACCTAAAAATAATATGAATTGACTATGGGACTCTATTTTTGTACGAGATCTTAAAAAATAAACACTTTTCGAACCTTATTCAGTAGTTTACCGCGGTATATTTGTAATACTTCACCGAGGAAGTGTACATCAGTCACTGAATCTCAGACTACTTAAATGTTGCGTGGGAACTTTGGAGTATGACGGGGTTGCGCTTTAAATCCTTAAATATTTTTTATATTCTTTACTCGGAATGAATGACATTGCCGATCGAGTTTTCTGATCAAAGTCTACCTAAAAATAATATGAAATGAATATGGGACTCTATTTTTGTACGAGATCTTAAAAGATAAACACTTTTCGAACCTTATTCAGTAGTTTACCGCGGTATATTTGTAATACTTCACCGAGGAAGTGTACATCAGTCACTGAATCTCAAACTACTTAAATGTTGCGTGGGAACTTTGGAGTATGACGGGGTTGCGCTTTAAATCCTTAAATATTTTTTATATTCTTTACTCGGAATGAATGACATTGCCGATCGAGTTTTCTGATCAAAGTCTACCTAAAAATAATATGAATTGACTATGGGACTCTATTTTTGTACGAGATCTTAAAAAATAAACACTTTTCGAACCTTATTCAGTAGTTTACCGCGGTATATTTGTAATACTTCACCGAGGAAGTGTACATCAGTCACTGAATCTCACACTACTTAAATGTTGCGAGGGAACTTTGGAGTATGACGGGGTTGCGCTTTAAATCCTTAAATATTTTTTATATTCTTTACTCGGAATGAATGACATTGCCGATCGAGTTTTCTGATCAAAGTCTACCTAAAAATAATATGAATTGACTATGGGACTCTATTTTTGTACGAGATCTTAAAAAATAAACACTTTTCGAACCTTATTCAGTAGTTTACCGCGGTATATTTGTAATACTTCACCGAGGAAGTGTACATCAGTCACTGAATCTCAGACTACTTAAATGTTGCGTGGGAACTTTGGAGTATGACGGGGTTGCGCTTTAAATCCTTAAATATTTTTTATATTCTTTACTCGGAATGAATGACATTGCCGATCGAGTTTTCTGATCAAAGTCTACCTAAAAATAATATGAATTGACTATGGGACTCTATTTTTGTACGAGATCTTAAAAAATAAACACTTTTCGAACCTTATTCAGTAGTTTACCGCGGTATATTTGTAATACTTCACCGAGGAAGTGTACATCAGTCACTGAATCTCACACTACTTAAATGTTGCGTGGGAACTTTGGAGTATGACGGGGTTGCGCTTTAAATCCTTAAATATTTTTTATATTCTTTACTCGGAATGAATGACATTGCCGATCGAGTTTTCTGATCAAAGTCTACCTAAAAATAATATGAATTGACTATGGGACTCTATTTTTGTACGAGATCTTAAAAAATAAACACTTTTCGAACCTTATTCAGTAGTTTACCGCGGTATATTTGTAATACTTCACCGAGGAAGTGTACATCAGTCACTGAATCTCAGACTACTTAAATGTTGCGTGGGAACTTTGGAGTATGACGGGGTTGCGCTTTAAATCCTTAAATATTTTTTATATTCTTTACTCGGAATGAATGACATTGCCGATCGAGTTTTCTGATCAAAGTCTACCTAAAAATAATATGAATTGACTATGGGACTCTATTTTTGTACGAGATCTTAAAAAATAAACACTTTTCGAACCTTATTCAGTAGTTTACCGCGGTATATTTGTAATACTTCACCGAGGAAGTGTACATCAGTCACTGAATCTCACACTACTTAAATGTTGCGTGGGAACTTTGGAGTATGACGGGGTTGCGCTTTAAATCCTTAAATATTTTTTATATTCTTTACTCGGAATGAATGACATTGCCGATCGAGTTTTCTGATCAAAGTCTACCTAAAAATAATATGAAATGAATATGGGACTCTATTTTTGTACGAGATCTTAAAAGATAAACACTTTTCGAACCTTATTCAGTAGTTTACCGCGGTATATTTGTAATACTTCACCGAGGAAGTGTACATCAGTCACTGAATCTCAAACTACTTAAATGTTGCGTGGGAACTTTGGAGTATGACGGGGTTGCGCTTTAAATCCTTAAATATTTTTTATATTCTTTACTCGGAATGAATGACATTGCCGATCGAGTTTTCTGATCAAAGTCTACCTAAAAATAATATGAATTGACTATGGGACTCTATTTTTGTACGAGATCTTAAAAAATAAACACTTTTCGAACCTTATTCAGTAGTTTACCGCGGTATATTTGTAATACTTCACCGAGGAAGTGTACATCAGTCACTGAATCTCAGACTACTTAAATGTTGCGTGGGAACTTTGGAGTATGACGGGGTTGCGCTTTAAATCCTTAAATATTTTTTATATTCTTTACTCGGAATGAATGACATTGCCGATCGAGTTTTCTGATCAAAGTCTACCTAAAAATAATATGAATTGACTATGGGACTCTATTTTTGTACGAGATCTTAAAAAATAAACACTTTTCGAACCTTATTCAGTAGTTTACCGCGGTATATTTGTAATACTTCACCGAGGAAGTGTACATCAGTCACTGAATCTCACACTACTTAAATGTTGCGAGGGAACTTTGGAGTATGACGGGGTTGCGCTTTAAATCCTTAAATATTTTTTATATTCTTTACTCGGAATGAATGACATTGCCGATCGAGTTTTCTGATCAAAGTCTACCTAAAAATAATATGAATTGACTATGGGACTCTATTTTTGTACGAGATCTTAAAAAATAAACACTTTTCGAACCTTATTCAGTAGTTTACCGCGGTATATTTGTAATACTTCACCGAGGAAGTGTACATCAGTCACTGAATCTCAGACTACTTAAATGTTGCGTGGGAACTTTGGAGTATGACGGGGTTGCGCTTTAAATCCTTAAATATTTTTTATATTCTTTACTCGGAATGAATGACATTGCCGATCGAGTTTTCTGATCAAAGTCTACCTAAAAATAATATGAAATGAATATGGGACTCTATTTTTGTACGAGATCTTAAAAGATAAACACTTTTCGAACCTTATTCAGTAGTTTACCGCGGTATATTTGTAATACTTCACCGAGGAAGTGTACATCAGTCACTGAATCTCAAACTACTTAAATGTTGCGTGGGAACTTTGGAGTATGACGGGGTTGCGCTTTAAATCCTTAAATATTTTTTATATTCTTTACTCGGAATGAATGACATTGCCGATCGAGTTTTCTGATCAAAGTCTACCTAAAAATAATATGAATTGACTATGGGACTCTATTTTTGTACGAGATCTTAAAAAATAAACACTTTTCGAACCTTATTCAGTAGTTTACCGCGGTATATTTGTAATACTTCACCGAGGAAGTGTACATCAGTCACTGAATCTCAGACTACTTAAATGTTGCGTGGGAACTTTTTAGTATGACGGGGTTGCGCTTTAAATCCTTAAATATTTTTTATATTCTTTACTCGGAATGAATGACATTGCCGATCGAGTTTTCTGATCAAAGTCTACCTAAAAATAATATGAATTGACTATGGGACTCTATTTTTGTACGAGATCTTAAAAAATAAACACTTTTCGAACCTTATTCAGTAGTTTACCGCGGTATATTTGTAATACTTCACCGAGGAAGTGTACATCAGTCACTGAATCTCAGACTACTTAAATGTTGCGTGGGAACTTTGGAGTATGACGGGGTTGCGCTTTAAATCCTTAAATATTTTTTATATTCTTTACTCGGAATGAATGACATTGCCGATCGAGTTTTCTGATCAAAGTCTACCTAAAAATAATATGAATTGACTATGGGACTCTATTTTTGTACGAGATCTTAAAAAATAAACACTTTTCGAACCTTATTCAGTAGTTTACCGCGGTATATTTGTAATACTTCACCGAGGAAGTGTACATCAGTCACTGAATCTCAGACTACTTAAATGTTGCGTGGGAACTTTGGAGTATGACGGGGTTGCGCTTTAAATCCTTAAATATTTTTTATATTCTTTACTCGGAATGAATGACATTGCCGATCGAGTTTTCTGATCAAAGTCTACCTAAAAATAATATGAATTGACTATGGGACTCTATTTTTGTACGAGATCTTAAAAAATAAACACTTTTCGAACCTTATTCAGTAGTTTACCGCGGTATATTTGTAATACTTCACCGAGGAAGTGTACATCAGTCACTGAATCTCAGACTACTTAAATGTTGCGTGGGAACTTTGGAGTATGACGGGGTTGCGCTTTAAATCCTTAAATATTTTTTATATTCTTTACTCGGAATGAATGACATTGCCGATCGAGTTTTCTGATCAAAGTCTACCTAAAAATAATATGAATTGACTATGGGACTCTATTTTTGTACGAGATCTTAAAAATAAACACTTTTCGAACCTTATTCAGTAGTTTACCGCGGTATATTTGTAATACTTCACCGAGGAAGTGTACATCAGTCACTGAATCTCAGACTACTTAAATGTTGCGTGGGAACTTTTTAGTATGACGGGGTTGCGCTTTAAATCCTTAAATATTTTTTATATTCTTTACTCGGAATGAATGACATTGCCGATCGAGTTTTCTGATCAAAGTCTACCTAAAAATAATATGAATTGACTATGGGACTCTATTTTTGTACGAGATCTTAAAAAATAAACACTTTTCGAACCTTATTCAGTAGTTTACCGCGGTATATTTGTAATACTTCACCGAGGAAGTGTACATCAGTCACTGAATCTCAAACTACTTAAATGTTGCGTGGGAACTTTGGAGTATGACGGGGTTGCGCTTTAAATCCTTAAATATTTTTTATATTCTTTACTCGGAATGAATGACATTGCCGAGCGAGTTTTCTGATCAAAGTCTACCTAAAAATAATATGAATTGACTATGGGACTCTATTTTTGTACGAGATCTTAAAAAATAAACACTTTTCGAACCTTATTCAGTAGTTTACCGCGGTATATTTGTAATACTTCACCGAGGAAGTGTACATCAGTCACTGAATCTCAGACTACTTAAATGTTGCGTGGGAACTTTGGAGTATGACGGGGTTGCGCTTTAAATCCTTAAATATTTTTTATATTCTTTACTCGGAATGAATGACATTGCCGATCGAGTTTTCTGATCAAAGTCTACCTAAAAATAATATGAATTGACTATGGGACTCTATTTTTGTACGAGATCTTAAAAAATAAACACTTTTCGAACCTTATTCAGTAGTTTACCGCGGTATATTTGTAATACTTCACCGAGGAAGTGTACATCAGTCACTGAATCTCAGACTACTTAAATGTTGCGTGGGAACTTTGGAGTATGACGGGGTTGCGCTTTAAATCCTTAAATATTTTTTATATTCTTTACTCGGAATGAATGACATTGCCGATCGAGTTTTCTGATCAAAGTCTACCTAAAAATAATATGAATTGACTATGGGACTCTATTTTTGTACGAGATCTTAAAAAATAAACACTTTTCGAACCTTATTCAGTAGTTTACCGCGGTATATTTGTAATACTTCACCGAGGAAGTGTACATCAGTCACTGAATCTCAGACTACTTAAATGTTGCGTGGGAACTTTGGAATATGACGGGGTTGCGCTTTAAATCCTTAAATATTTTTTATATTCTTTACTCGGAATGAATGACATTGCCGATCGAGTTTTCTGATCAAAGTCTACCTAAAAATAATATGAATTGACTATGGGACTCTATTTTTGTACGAGATCTTAAAAAATAAACACTTTTCGAACCTTATTCAGTAGTTTACCGCGGTATATTTGTAATACTTCACCGAGGAAGTGTACATCAGTCACTGAATCTCAGACTACTTAAATGTTGCGTGGGAACTTTGGAGTATGACGGGGTTGCGCTTTAAATCCTTAAATATTTTTTATATTCTTTACTCGGAATGAATGACATTGCCGAGCGAGTTTTCTGATCAAAGTCTACCTAAAAATAATATGAATTGACTATGGGACTCTATTTTTGTACGAGATCTTAAAAATAAACACTTTTCGAACCTTATTCAGTAGTTTACCGCGGTATATTTGTAATACTTCACCGAGGAAGTGTACATCAGTCACTGAATCTCACACTACTTAAATGTTGCGAGGGAACTTGGAGTATGACGGGGTTGCGCTTTAAATCCTTAAATATTTTTTATATTCTTTACTCGGAATGAATGACATTTTCGAGCGAGTTTTCTGATCAAAGTCTACCTAAAAATAATATGAATTGACTATGGGACTCTATTTTTGTACGAGATCTTAAAAAATAAACACTTTTCGAACCTTATTCAGTAGTTTACCGCGGTATATTTGTAATACTTCACCGAGGAAGTGTACATCAGTCACTGAATCTCAGACTACTTAAATGTTGCGTGGGAACTTTGGAGTATGACGGGGTTGCGCTTTAAATCCTTAAATATTTTTTATATTCTTTACTCGGAATGAATGACATTGCCGATCGAGTTTTTATTCTTTACTCGGAATGAATGACATTGCCGAGCGAGTTTTCTGATCAAAGTCTACCTAAAAATAATATGAATTGACTATGGGACTCTATTTTTGTACGAGATCTTAAAAAATAAACACTTTTCGAACCTTATTCAGTAGTTTACCGCGGTATATTTGTAATACTTCACCGAGGAAGTGTACATCAGTCACTGAATCTCAGACTACTTAAATGTTGCGTGGGAACTTTGGAGTATGACGGGGTTGCGCTTTAAATCCTTAAATATTTTTTATATTCTTTACTCGGAATGAATGACATTGCCGAGCGAGTTTTCTGATCAAAGTCTACCTAAAAATAATATGAATTGACTATGGGACTCTATTTTTGTACGAGATCTTAAAAAATAAACACTTTTCGAACCTTATTCAGTAGTTTACCGCGGTATATTTGTAATACTTCACCGAGGAAGTGTACATCAGTCACTGAATCTCAGACTACTTAAATGTTGCGTGGGAACTTTGGAGTATGACGGGGTTGCGCTTTAAATCCTTAAATATTTTTTATATTCTTTACTCGGAATGAATGACATTGCCGAGCGAGTTTTCTGATCAAAGTCTACCTAAAAATAATATGAATTGACTATGGGACTCTATTTTTGTACGAGATCTTAAAAAATAAACACTTTTCGAACCTTATTCAGTAGTTTACCGCGGTATATTTGTAATACTTCACCGAGGAAGTGTACATCAGTCACTGAATCTCAGACTACTTAAATGTTGCGTGGGAACTTTGGAGTATGACGGGGTTGCGCTTTAAATCCTTAAATATTTTTTATATTCTTTACTCGGAATGAATGACATTGCCGAGCGAGTTTTCTGATCAAAGTCTACCTAAAAATAATATGAATTGACTATGGGACTCTATTTTTGTACGAGATCTTAAAAAATAAACACTTTTCGAACCTTATTCAGTAGTTTACCGCGGTATATTTGTAATACTTCACCGAGGAAGTGTACATCAGTCACTGAATCTCAGACTACTTAAATGTTGCGTGGGAACTTTGGAGTATGACGGGGTTGCGCTTTAAATCCTTAAATATTTTTTATATTCTTTACTCGGAATGAATGACATTGCCGAGCGAGTTTTCTGATCAAAGTCTACCTAAAAATAATATGAATTGACTATGGGACTCTATTTTTGTACGAGATCTTAAAAAATAAACACTTTTCGAACCTTATTCAGTAGTTTACCGCGGTATATTTGTAATACTTCACCGAGGAAGTGTACATCAGTCACTGAATCTCAGACTACTTAAATGTTGCGTGGGAACTTTGGAGTATGACGGGGTTGCGCTTTAAATCCTTAAATATTTTTTATATTCTTTACTCGGAATGAATGACATTGCCGAGCGAGTTTTCTGATCAAAGTCTACCTAAAAATAATATGAATTGACTATGGGACTCTATTTTTGTACGAGATCTTAAAAAATAAACACTTTTCGAACCTTATTCAGTAGTTTACCGCGGTATATTTGTAATACTTCACCGAGGAAGTGTACATCAGTCACTGAATCTCAGACTACTTAAATGTTGCGTGGGAACTTTGGAGTATGACGGGGTTGCGCTTTAAATCCTTAAATATTTTTTATATTCTTTACTCGGAATGAATGACATTGCCGAGCGAGTTTTCTGATCAAAGTCTACCTAAAAATAATATGAATTGACTATGGGACTCTATTTTTGTACGAGATCTTAAAAAATAAACACTTTTCGAACCTTATTCAGTAGTTTACCGCGGTATATTTGTAATACTTCACCGAGGAAGTGTACATCAGTCACTGAATCTCAGACTACTTAAATGTTGCGTGGGAACTTTGGAGTATGACTGGGTTGCGCTTTAAATCCTTAAATATTTTTTATATTCTTTACTCGGAATGAATGACATTGCCTATCGAGTTTTCTGATCAAAGTCTACCTAAAAATAATATGAATTGACTATGGGACTCTATTTTTGTACGAGATCTTAAAAAATAAACACTTTTCGAACCTTATTCAGTAGTTTACCGCGGTATATTTGTAATACTTCACCGAGGAAGTGTACATCAGTCACTGAATCTCAGACTACTTAAATGTTGCGTGGGAACTTTGGAGTATGACGGGGTTGCGCTTTAAATCCTTAAATATTTTTTATATTCTTTACTCGGAATGAATGACATTGCCGAGCGAGTTTTCTGATCAAAGTCTACCTAAAAATAATATGAATTGACTATGGGACTCTATTTTTGTACGAGATCTTAAAAAATAAACACTTTTCGAACCTTATTCAGTAGTTTACCGCGGTATATTTGTAATACTTCACCGAGGAAGTGTACATCAGTCACTGAATCTCAGACTACTTAAATGTTGCGTGGGAACTTTGGAGTATGACGGGGTTGCGCTTTAAATCCTTAAATATTTTTTATATTCTTTACTCGGAATGAATGACATTGCCGAGCGAGTTTTCTGATCAAAGTCTACCTAAAAATAATATGAATTGACTATGGGACTCTATTTTTGTACGAGATCTTAAAAAATAAACACTTTTCGAACCTTATTCAGTAGTTTACCGCGGTATATTTGTAATACTTCACCGAGGAAGTGTACATCAGTCACTGAATCTCAGACTACTTAAATGTTGCGTGGGAACTTTGGAGTATGACGGGGTTGCGCTTTAAATCCTTAAATATTTTTTATATTCTTTACTCGGAATGAATGACATTGCCGAGCGAGTTTTCTGATCAAAGTCTACCTAAAAATAATATGAATTGACTATGGGACTCTATTTTTGTACGAGATCTTAAAAAATAAACACTTTTCGAACCTTATTCAGTAGTTTACCGCGGTATATTTGTAATACTTCACCGAGGAAGTGTACATCAGTCACTGAATCTCAGACTACTTAAATGTTGCGTGGGAACTTTGGAGTATGACGGGGTTGCGCTTTAAATCCTTAAATATTTTTTATATTCTTTACTCGGAATGAATGACATTGCCGAGCGAGTTTTCTGATCAAAGTCTACCTAAAAATAATATGAATTGACTATGGGACTCTATTTTTGTACGAGATCTTAAAAAATAAACACTTTTCGAACCTTATTCAGTAGTTTACCGCGGTATATTTGTAATACTTCACCGAGGAAGTGTACATCAGTCACTGAATCTCAGACTACTTAAATGTTGCGTGGGAACTTTGGAGTATGACTGGGTTGCGCTTTAAATCCTTAAATATTTTTTATATTCTTTACTCGGAATGAATGACATTGCCGAGCGAGTTTTCTGATCAAAGTCTACCTAAAAATAATATGAATTGACTATGGGACTCTATTTTTGTACGAGATCTTAAAAAATAAACACTTTTCGAACCTTATTCAGTAGTTTACCGCGGTATATTTGTAATACTTCACCGAGGAAGTGTACATCAGTCACTGAATCTCAGACTACTTAAATGTTGCGTGGGAACTTTGGAGTATGACGGGGTTGCGCTTTAAATCCTTAAATATTTTTTATATTCTTTACTCGGAATGAATGACATTGCCGAGCGAGTTTTCTGATCAAAGTCTACCTAAAAATAATATGAATTGACTATGGGACTCTATTTTTGTACGAGATCTTAAAAAATAAACACTTTTCGAACCTTATTCAGTAGTTTACCGCGGTATATTTGTAATACTTCACCGAGGAAGTGTACATCAGTCACTGAATCTCAGACTACTTAAATGTTGCGTGGGAACTTTGGAGTATGACGGGGTTGCGCTTTAAATCCTTAAATATTTTTTATATTCTTTACTCGGAATGAATGACATTGCCGAGCGAGTTTTCTGATCAAAGTCTACCTAAAAATAATATGAATTGACTATGGGACTCTATTTTTGTACGAGATCTTAAAAAATAAACACTTTTCGAACCTTATTCAGTAGTTTACCGCGGTATATTTGTAATACTTCACCGAGGAAGTGTACATCAGTCACTGAATCTCAGACTACTTAAATGTTGCGTGGGAACTTTGGAGTATGACGGGGTTGCGCTTTAAATCCTTAAATATTTTTTATATTCTTTACTCGGAATGAATGACATTGCCGAGCGAGTTTTCTGATCAAAGTCTACCTAAAAATAATATGAATTGACTATGGGACTCTATTTTTGTACGAGATCTTAAAAAATAAACACTTTTCGAACCTTATTCAGTAGTTTACCGCGGTATATTTGTAATACTTCACCGAGGAAGTGTACATCAGTCACTGAATCTCAGACTACTTAAATGTTGCGTGGGAACTTTGGAGTATGACGGGGTTGCGCTTTAAATCCTTAAATATTTTTTATATTCTTTACTCGGAATGAATGACATTGCCGAGCGAGTTTTCTGATCAAAGTCTACCTAAAAATAATATGAATTGACTATGGGACTCTATTTTTGTACGAGATCTTAAAAAATAAACACTTTTCGAACCTTATTCAGTAGTTTACCGCGGTATATTTGTAATACTTCACCGAGGAAGTGTACATCAGTCACTGAATCTCAGACTACTTAAATGTTGCGTGGGAACTTTGGAGTATGACTGGGTTGCGCTTTAAATCCTTAAATATTTTTTATATTCTTTACTCGGAATGAATGACATTGCCGAGCGAGTTTTCTGATCAAAGTCTACCTAAAAATAATATGAATTGACTATGGGACTCTATTTTTGTACGAGATCTTAAAAAATAAACACTTTTCGAACCTTATTCAGTAGTTTACCGCGGTATATTTGTAATACTTCACCGAGGAAGTGTACATCAGTCACTGAATCTCAGACTACTTAAATGTTGCGTGGGAACTTTGGAGTATGACTGGGTTGCGCTTTAAATCCTTAAATATTTTTTATATTCTTTACTCGGAATGAATGACATTGCCGAGCGAGTTTTCTGATCAAAGTCTACCTAAAAATAATATGAATTGACTATGGGACTCTATTTTTGTACGAGATCTTAAAAAATAAACACTTTTCGAACCTTATTCAGTAGTTTACCGCGGTATATTTGTAATACTTCACCGAGGAAGTGTACATCAGTCACTGAATCTCAGACTACTTAAATGTTGCGTGGGAACTTTGGAGTATGACTGGGTTGCGCTTTAAATCCTTAAATATTTTTTATATTCTTTACTCGGAATGAATAACATTGCCGAGCGAGTTTTCTGATCAAAGTCTACCTAAAAATAATATGAATTGACTATGGGACTCTATTTTTGTACGAGATCTTAAAAAATAAACACTTTTCGAACCTTATTCAGTAGTTTACCGCGGTATATTTGTAATACTTCACCGAGGAAGTGTACATCAGTCACTGAATCTCAGACTACTTAAATGTTGCGTGGGAACTTTGGAGTATGACGGGGTTGCGCTTTAAATCCTTAAATATTTTTTATATTCTTTACTCGGAATGAATGACATTGCCGAGCGAGTTTTCTGATCAAAGTCTACCTAAAAATAATATGAATTGACTATGGGACTCTATTTTTGTACGAGATCTTAAAAAATAAACACTTTTCGAACCTTATTCAGTAGTTTACCGCGGTATATTTGTAATACTTCACCGAGGAAGTGTACATCAGTCACTGAATCTCAGACTACTTAAATGTTGCGTGGGAACTTTGGAGTATGACGGGGTTGCGCTTTAAATCCTTAAATATTTTTTATATTCTTTACTCGGAATGAATGACATTGCCGAGCGAGTTTTCTGATCAAAGTCTACCTAAAAATAATATGAATTGACTATGGGACTCTATTTTTGTACGAGATCTTAAAAAATAAACACTTTTCGAACCTTATTCAGTAGTTTACCGCGGTATATTTGTAATACTTCACCGAGGAAGTGTACATCAGTCACTGAATCTCAGACTACTTAAATGTTGCGTGGGAACTTTGGAGTATGACGGGGTTGCGCTTTAAATCCTTAAATATTTTTTATATTCTTTACTCGGAATGAATGACATTGCCGAGCGAGTTTTCTGATCAAAGTCTACCTAAAAATAATATGAATTGACTATGGGACTCTATTTTTGTACGAGATCTTAAAAAATAAACACTTTTCGAACCTTATTCAGTAGTTTACCGCGGTATATTTGTAATACTTCACCGAGGAAGTGTACATCAGTCACTGAATCTCAGACTACTTAAATGTTGCGTGGGAACTTTGGAGTATGACTGGGTTGCGCTTTAAATCCTTAAATATTTTTTATATTCTTTACTCGGAATGAATGACATTGCCGAGCGAGTTTTCTGATCAAAGTCTACCTAAAAATAATATGAATTGACTATGGGACTCTATTTTTGTACGAGATCTTAAAAAATAAACACTTTTCGAACCTTATTCAGTAGTTTACCGCGGTATATTTGTAATACTTCACCGAGGAAGTGTACATCAGTCACTGAATCTCAGACTACTTAAATGTTGCGTGGGAACTTTGGAGTATGACTGGGTTGCGCTTTAAATCCTTAAATATTTTTTATATTCTTTACTCGGAATGAATGACATTGCCGAGCGAGTTTTCTGATCAAAGTCTACCTAAAAATAATATGAATTGACTATGGGACTCTATTTTTGTACGAGATCTTAAAAAATAAACACTTTTCGAACCTTATTCAGTAGTTTACCGCGGTATATTTGTAATACTTCACCGAGGAAGTGTACATCAGTCACTGAATCTCAGACTACTTAAATGTTGCGTGGGAACTTTGGAGTATGACTGGGTTGCGCTTTAAATCCTTAAATATTTTTTATATTCTTTACTCGGAATGAATGACATTGCCGAGCGAGTTTTCTGATCAAAGTCTACCTAAAAATAATATGAATTGACTATGGGACTCTATTTTTGTACGAGATCTTAAAAAATAAACACTTTTCGAACCTTATTCAGTAGTTTACCGCGGTATATTTGTAATACTTCACCGAGGAAGTGTACATCAGTCACTGAATCTCAGACTACTTAAATGTTGCGTGGGAACTTTGGAGTATGACTGGGTTGCGCTTTAAATCCTTAAATATTTTTTATATTCTTTACTCGGAATGAATGACATTGCCGAGCGAGTTTTCTGATCAAAGTCTACCTAAAAATAATATGAATTGACTATGGGACTCTATTTTTGTACGAGATCTTAAAAAATAAACACTTTTCGAACCTTATTCAGTAGTTTACCGCGGTATATTTGTAATACTTCACCGAGGAAGTGTACATCAGTCACTGAATCTCAGACTACTTAAATGTTGCGTGGGAACTTTGGAGTATGACTGGGTTGCGCTTTAAATCCTTAAATATTTTTTATATTCTTTACTCGGAATGAATGACATTGCCGAGCGAGTTTTCTGATCAAAGTCTACCTAAAAATAATATGAATTGACTATGGGACTCTATTTTTGTACGAGATCTTAAAAAATAAACACTTTTCGAACCTTATTCAGTAGTTTACCGCGGTATATTTGTAATACTTCACCGAGGAAGTGTACATCAGTCACTGAATCTCAGACTACTTAAATGTTGCGTGGGAACTTTGGAGTATGACTGGGTTGCGCTTTAAATCCTTAAATATTTTTTATATTCTTTACTCGGAATGAATGACATTGCCGAGCGAGTTTTCTGATCAAAGTCTACCTAAAAATAATATGAATTGACTATGGGACTCTATTTTTGTACGAGATCTTAAAAAATAAACACTTTTCGAACCTTATTCAGTAGTTTACCGCGGTATATTTGTAATACTTCACCGAGGAAGTGTACATCAGTCACTGAATCTCAGACTACTTAAATGTTGCGTGGGAACTTTGGAGTATGACTGGGTTGCGCTTTAAATCCTTAAATATTTTTTATATTCTTTACTCGGAATGAATGACATTGCCGAGCGAGTTTTCTGATCAAAGTCTACCTAAAAATAATATGAATTGACTATGGGACTCTATTTTTGTACGAGATCTTAAAAAATAAACACTTTTCGAACCTTATTCAGTAGTTTACCGCGGTATATTTGTAATACTTCACCGAGGAAGTGTACATCAGTCACTGAATCTCAGACTACTTAAATGTTGCGTGGGAACTTTGGAGTATGACTGGGTTGCGCTTTAAATCCTTAAATATTTTTTATATTCTTTACTCGGAATGAATGACATTGCCGAGCGAGTTTTCTGATCAAAGTCTACCTAAAAATAATATGAATTGACTATGGGACTCTATTTTTGTACGAGATCTTAAAAAATAAACACTTTTCGAACCTTATTCAGTAGTTTACCGCGGTATATTTGTAATACTTCACCGAGGAAGTGTACATCAGTCACTGAATCTCAGACTACTTAAATGTTGCGTGGGAACTTTGGAGTATGACTGGGTTGCGCTTTAAATCCTTAAATATTTTTTATATTCTTTACTCGGAATGAATGACATTGCCGAGCGAGTTTTCTGATCAAAGTCTACCTAAAAATAATATGAATTGACTATGGGACTCTATTTTTGTACGAGATCTTAAAAAATAAACACTTTTCGAACCTTATTCAGTAGTTTACCGCGGTATATTTGTAATACTTCACCGAGGAAGTGTACATCAGTCACTGAATCTCAGACTACTTAAATGTTGCGTGGGAACTTTGGAGTATGACTGGGTTGCGCTTTAAATCCTTAAATATTTTTTATATATTCTTTACTCGGAATGAATGACATTGCCGAGCGAGTTTTCTGATCAAAGTCTACCTAAAAATAATATGAATTGACTATGGGACTCTATTTTTGTACGAGATCTTAAAAAATAAACACTTTTCGAACCTTATTCAGTAGTTTACCGCGGTATATTTGTAATACTTCACCGAGGAAGTGTACATCAGTCACTGAATCTCAGACTACTTAAATGTTGCGTGGGAACTTTGGAGTATGACTGGGTTGCGCTTTAAATCCTTAAATATTTTTTATATTCTTTACTCGGAATGAATGACATTGCCGAGCGAGTTTTCTGATCAAAGTCTACCTAAAAATAATATGAATTGACTATGGGACTCTATTTTTGTACGAGATCTTAAAAAATAAACACTTTTCGAACCTTATTCAGTAGTTTACCGCGGTATATTTGTAATACTTCACCGAGGAAGTGTACATCAGTCACTGAATCTCAGACTACTTAAATGTTGCGTGGGAACTTTGGAGTATGACTGGGTTGCGCTTTAAATCCTTAAATATTTTTTATATTCTTTACTCGGAATGAATGACATTGCCGAGCGAGTTTTCTGATCAAAGTCTACCTAAAAATAATATGAATTGACTATGGGACTCTATTTTTGTACGAGATCTTAAAAAATAAACACTTTTCGAACCTTATTCAGTAGTTTACCGCGGTATATTTGTAATACTTCACCGAGGAAGTGTACATCAGTCACTGAATCTCAGACTACTTAAATGTTGCGTGGGAACTTTGGAGTATGACTGGGTTGCGCTTTAAATCCTTAAATATTTTTTATATTCTTTACTCGGAATGAATGACATTGCCGAGCGAGTTTTCTGATCAAAGTCTACCTAAAAATAATATGAATTGACTATGGGACTCTATTTTTGTACGAGATCTTAAAAAATAAACACTTTTCGAACCTTATTCAGTAGTTTACCGCGGTATATTTGTAATACTTCACCGAGGAAGTGTACATCAGTCACTGAATCTCAGACTACTTAAATGTTGCGTGGGAACTTTGGAGTATGACTGGGTTGCGCTTTAAATCCTTAAATATTTTTTATATTCTTTACTCGGAATGAATGACATTGCCGAGCGAGTTTTCTGATCAAAGTCTACCTAAAAATAATATGAATTGACTATGGGACTCTATTTTTGTACGAGATCTTAAAAAATAAACACTTTTCGAACCTTATTCAGTAGTTTACCGCGGTATATTTGTAATACTTCACCGAGGAAGTGTACATCAGTCACTGAATCTCAGACTACTTAAATGTTGCGTGGGAACTTTGGAGTATGACTGGGTTGCGCTTTAAATCCTTAAATATTTTTTATATTCTTAACTCGGAATGAATGACATTGCCGAGCGAGTTTTCTGATCAAAGTCTACCTAAAAATAATATGAATTGACTATGGGACTCTATTTTTGTACGAGATCTTAAAAAATAAACACTTTTCGAACCTTATTCAGTAGTTTACCGCGGTATATTTGTAATACTTCACCGAGGAAGTGTACATCAGTCACTGAATCTCAGACTACTTAAATGTTGCGTGGGAACTTTGGAGTATGACTGGGTTGCGCTTTAAATCCTTAAATATTTTTTATATTCTTTACTCGGAATGAATGACATTGCCGAGCGAGTTTTCTGATCAAAGTCTACCTAAAAATAATATGAATTGACTATGGGACTCTATTTTTGTACGAGATCTTAAAAAATAAACACTTTTCGAACCTTATTCAGTAGTTTACCGCGGTATATTTGTAATACTTCACCGAGGAAGTGTACATCAGTCACTGAATCTCAGACTACTTAAATGTTGCGTGGGAACTTTGGAGTATGACTGGGTTGCGCTTTAAATCCTTAAATATTTTTTATATTCTTTACTCGGAATGAATGACATTGCCGAGCGAGTTTTCTGATCAAAGTCTACCTAAAAATAATATGAATTGACTATGGGACTCTATTTTTGTACGAGATCTTAAAAAATAAACACTTTTCGAACCTTATTCAGTAGTTTACCGCGGTATATTTGTAATACTTCACCGAGGAAGTGTACATCAGTCACTGAATCTCAGACTACTTAAATGTTGCGTGGGAACTTTGGAGTATGACTGGGTTGCGCTTTAAATCCTTAAATATTTTTTATATTCTTTACTCGGAATGAATGACATTGCCGAGCGAGTTTTCTGATCAAAGTCTACCTAAAAATAATATGAATTGACTATGGGACTCTATTTTTGTACGAGATCTTAAAAAATAAACACTTTTCGAACCTTATTCAGTAGTTTACCGCGGTATATTTGTAATACTTCACCGAGGAAGTGTACATCAGTCACTGAATCTCAGACTACTTAAATGTTGCGTGGGAACTTTGGAGTATGACTGGGTTGCGCTTTAAATCCTTAAATATTTTTTATATTCTTTACTCGGAATGAATGACATTGCCGAGCGAGTTTTCTGATCAAAGTCTACCTAAAAATAATATGAATTGACTATGGGACTCTATTTTTGTACGAGATCTTAAAAAATAAACACTTTTCGAACCTTATTCAGTAGTTTACCGCGGTATATTTGTAATACTTCACCGAGGAAGTGTACATCAGTCACTGAATCTCAGACTACTTAAATGTTGCGTGGGAACTTTGGAGTATGACTGGGTTGCGCTTTAAATCCTTAAATATTTTTTATATTCTTTACTCGGAATGAATGACATTGCCGAGCGAGTTTTCTGATCAAAGTCTACCTAAAAATAATATGAATTGACTATGGGACTCTATTTTTGTACGAGATCTTAAAAAATAAACACTTTTCGAACCTTATTCAGTAGTTTACCGCGGTATATTTGTAATACTTCACCGAGGAAGTGTACATCAGTCACTGAATCTCAGACTACTTAAATGTTGCGTGGGAACTTTGGAGTATGACTGGGTTGCGCTTTAAATCCTTAAATATTTTTTATATTCTTTACTCGGAATGAATGACATTGCCGAGCGAGTTTTCTGATCAAAGTCTACCTAAAAATAATATGAATTGACTATGGGACTCTATTTTTGTACGAGATCTTAAAAAATAAACACTTTTCGAACCTTATTCAGTAGTTTACCGCGGTATATTTGTAATACTTCACCGAGGAAGTGTACATCAGTCACTGAATCTCAGACTACTTAAATGTTGCGTGGGAACTTTGGAGTATGACTGGGTTGCGCTTTAAATCCTTAAATATTTTTTATATTCTTTACTCGGAATGAATGACATTGCCGAGCGAGTTTTCTGATCAAAGTCTACCTAAAAATAATATGAATTGACTATGGGACTCTATTTTTGTACGAGATCTTAAAAAATAAACACTTTTCGAACCTTATTCAGTAGTTTACCGCGGTATATTTGTAATACTTCACCGAGGAAGTGTACATCAGTCACTGAATCTCAGACTACTTAAATGTTGCGTGGGAACTTTGGAGTATGACTGGGTTGCGCTTTAAATCCTTAAATATTTTTTATATTCTTTACTCGGAATGAATGACATTGCCGAGCGAGTTTTCTGATCAAAGTCTACCTAAAAATAATATGAATTGACTATGGGACTCTATTTTTGTACGAGATCTTAAAAAATAAACACTTTTCGAACCTTATTCAGTAGTTTACCGCGGTATATTTGTAATACTTCACCGAGGAAGTGTACATCAGTCACTGAATCTCAGACTACTTAAATGTTGCGTGGGAACTTTGGAGTATGACTGGGTTGCGCTTTAAATCCTTAAATATTTTTTATATTCTTTACTCGGAATGAATGACATTGCCGAGCGAGTTTTCTGATCAAAGTCTACCTAAAAATAATATGAATTGACTATGGGACTCTATTTTTGTACGAGATCTTAAAAAATAAACACTTTTCGAACCTTATTCAGTAGTTTACCGCGGTATATTTGTAATACTTCACCGAGGAAGTGTACATCAGTCACTGAATCTCAGACTACTTAAATGTTGCGTGGGAACTTTGGAGTATGACTGGGTTGCGCTTTAAATCCTTAAATATTTTTTATATTCTTTACTCGGAATGAATGACATTGCCGAGCGAGTTTTCTGATCAAAGTCTACCTAAAAATAATATGAATTGACTATGGGACTCTATTTTTGTACGAGATCTTAAAAAATAAACACTTTTCGAACCTTATTCAGTAGTTTACCGCGGTATATTTGTAATACTTCACCGAGGAAGTGTACATCAGTCACTGAATCTCAGACTACTTAAATGTTGCGTGGGAACTTTGGAGTATGACTGGGTTGCGCTTTAAATCCTTAAATATTTTTTATATTCTTTACTCGGAATGAATGACATTGCCGAGCGAGTTTTCTGATCAAAGTCTACCTAAAAATAATATGAATTGACTATGGGACTCTATTTTTGTACGAGATCTTAAAAAATAAACACTTTTCGAACCTTATTCAGTAGTTTACCGCGGTATATTTGTAATACTTCACCGAGGAAGTGTACATCAGTCACTGAATCTCAGACTACTTAAATGTTGCGTGGGAACTTTGGAGTATGACTGGGTTGCGCTTTAAATCCTTAAATATTTTTTATATTCTTTACTCGGAATGAATGACATTGCCGAGCGAGTTTTCTGATCAAAGTCTACCTAAAAATAATATGAATTGACTATGGGACTCTATTTTTGTACGAGATCTTAAAAAATAAACACTTTTCGAACCTTATTCAGTAGTTTACCGCGGTATATTTGTAATACTTCACCGAGGAAGTGTACATCAGTCACTGAATCTCAGACTACTTAAATGTTGCGTGGGAACTTTGGAGTATGACTGGGTTGCGCTTTAAATCCTTAAATATTTTTTATATTCTTTACTCGGAATGAATGACATTGCCGAGCGAGTTTTCTGATCAAAGTCTACCTAAAAATAATATGAATTGACTATGGGACTCTATTTTTGTACGAGATCTTAAAAAATAAACACTTTTCGAACCTTATTCAGTAGTTTACCGCGGTATATTTGTAATACTTCACCGAGGAAGTGTACATCAGTCACTGAATCTCAGACTACTTAAATGTTGCGTGGGAACTTTGGAGTATGACTGGGTTGCGCTTTAAATCCTTAAATATTTTTTATATTCTTTACTCGGAATGAATGACATTGCCGAGCGAGTTTTCTGATCAAAGTCTACCTAAAAATAATATGAATTGACTATGGGACTCTATTTTTGTACGAGATCTTAAAAAATAAACACTTTTCGAACCTTATTCAGTAGTTTACCGCGGTATATTTGTAATACTTCACCGAGGAAGTGTACATCAGTCACTGAATCTCAGACTACTTAAATGTTGCGTGGGAACTTTGGAGTATGACTGGGTTGCGCTTTAAATCCTTAAATATTTTTTATATTCTTTACTCGGAATGAATGACATTGCCGAGCGAGTTTTCTGATCAAAGTCTACCTAAAAATAATATGAATTGACTATGGGACTCTATTTTTGTACGAGATCTTAAAAAATAAACACTTTTCGAACCTTATTCAGTAGTTTACCGCGGTATATTTGTAATACTTCACCGAGGAAGTGTACATCAGTCACTGAATCTCAGACTACTTAAATGTTGCGTGGGAACTTTGGAGTATGACTGGGTTGCGCTTTAAATCCTTAAATATTTTTTATATTCTTTACTCGGAATGAATGACATTGCCGAGCGAGTTTTCTGATCAAAGTCTACCTAAAAATAATATGAATTGACTATGGGACTCTATTTTTGTACGAGATCTTAAAAAATAAACACTTTTCGAACCTTATTCAGTAGTTTACCGCGGTATATTTGTAATACTTCACCGAGGAAGTGTACATCAGTCACTGAATCTCAGACTACTTAAATGTTGCGTGGGAACTTTGGAGTATGACTGGGTTGCGCTTTAAATCCTTAAATATTTTTTATATTCTTTACTCGGAATGAATGACATTGCCGAGCGAGTTTTCTGATCAAAGTCTACCTAAAAATAATATGAATTGACTATGGGACTCTATTTTTGTACGAGATCTTAAAAAATAAACACTTTTCGAACCTTATTCAGTAGTTTACCGCGGTATATTTGTAATACTTCACCGAGGAAGTGTACATCAGTCACTGAATCTCAGACTACTTAAATGTTGCGTGGGAACTTTGGAGTATGACTGGGTTGCGCTTTAAATCCTTAAATATTTTTTATATTCTTTACTCGGAATGAATGACATTGCCGAGCGAGTTTTCTGATCAAAGTCTACCTAAAAATAATATGAATTGACTATGGGACTCTATTTTTGTACGAGATCTTAAAAAATAAACACTTTTCGAACCTTATTCAGTAGTTTACCGCGGTATATTTGTAATACTTCACCGAGGAAGTGTACATCAGTCACTGAATCTCAGACTACTTAAATGTTGCGTGGGAACTTTGGAGTATGACTGGGTTGCGCTTTAAATCCTTAAATATTTTTTATATTCTTTACTCGGAATGAATGACATTGCCTATCGAGTTTTCTGATCAAAGTCTACCTAAAAATAATATGAATTGACTATGGGACTCTATTTTTGTACGAGATCTTAAAAAATAAACACTTTTCGAACCTTATTCAGTAGTTTACCGCGGTATATTTGTAATACTTCACCGAGGAAGTGTACATCAGTCACTGAATCTCAGACTACTTAAATGTTGCGTGGGAACTTTGGAGTATGACTGGGTTGCGCTTTAAATCCTTAAATATTTTTTATATTCTTTACTCGGAATGAATGACATTGCCGAGCGAGTTTTCTGATCAAAGTCTACCTAAAAATAATATGAATTGACTATGGGACTCTATTTTTGTACGAGATCTTAAAAAATAAACACTTTTCGAACCTTATTCAGTAGTTTACCGCGGTATATTTGTAATACTTCACCGAGGAAGTGTACATCAGTCACTGAATCTCAGACTACTTAAATGTTGCGTGGGAACTTTGGAGTATGACTGGGTTGCGCTTTAAATCCTTAAATATTTTTTATATTCTTTACTCGGAATGAATGACATTGCCTATCGAGTTTTCTGATCAAAGTCTACCTAAAAATAATATGAATTGACTATGGGACTCTATTTTTGTACGAGATCTTAAAAAATAAACACTTTTCGAACCTTATTCAGTAGTTTACCGCGGTATATTTGTAATACTTCACCGAGGAAGTGTACATCAGTCACTGAATCTCAGACTACTTAAATGTTGCGTGGGAACTTTGGAGTATGACGGGGTTGCGCTTTAAATCCTTAAATATTTTTTATATTCTTTACTCGGAATGAATGACATTGCCGAGCGAGTTTTCTGATCAAAGTCTACCTAAAAATAATATGAATTGACTATGGGACTCTATTTTTGTACGAGATCTTAAAAAATAAACACTTTTCGAACCTTATTCAGTAGTTTACCGCGGTATATTTGTAATACTTCACCGAGGAAGTGTACATCAGTCACTGAATCTCAGACTACTTAAATGTTGCGTGGGAACTTTGGAGTATGACTGGGTTGCGCTTTAAATCCTTAAATATTTTTTATATTCTTTACTCGGAATGAATGACATTGCCGAGCGAGTTTTCTGATCAAAGTCTACCTAAAAATAATATGAATTGACTATGGGACTCTATTTTTGTACGAGATCTTAAAAAATAAACACTTTTCGAACCTTATTCAGTAGTTTACCGCGGTATATTTGTAATACTTCACCGAGGAAGTGTACATCAGTCACTGAATCTCAGACTACTTAAATGTTGCGTGGGAACTTTGGAGTATGACTGGGTTGCGCTTTAAATCCTTAAATATTTTTTATATTCTTTACTCGGAATGAATGACATTGCCGAGCGAGTTTTCTGATCAAAGTCTACCTAAAAATAATATGAATTGACTATGGGACTCTATTTTTGTACGAGATCTTAAAAAATAAACACTTTTCGAACCTTATTCAGTAGTTTACCGCGGTATATTTGTAATACTTCACCGAGGAAGTGTACATCAGTCACTGAATCTCAGACTACTTAAATGTTGCGTGGGAACTTTGGAGTATGACTGGGTTGCGCTTTAAATCCTAATATATTTTTTATATTCTTTACTCGGAATGAATGACATTGCCGAGCGAGTTTTCTGATCAAAGTCTACCTAAAAATAATATGAATTGACTATGGGACTCTATTTTTGTACGAGATCTTAAAAAATAAACACTTTTCGAACCTTATTCAGTAGTTTACCGCGGTATATTTGTAATACTTCACCGAGGAAGTGTACATCAGTCACTGAATCTCAGACTACTTAAATGTTGCGTGGGAACTTTGGAGTATGACTGGGTTGCGCTTTAAATCCTTAAATATTTTTTATATTCTTTACTCGGAATGAATGACATTGCCGAGCGAGTTTTCTGATCAAAGTCTACCTAAAAATAATATGAATTGACTATGGGACTCTATTTTTGTACGAGATCTTAAAAAATAAACACTTTTCGAACCTTATTCAGTAGTTTACCGCGGTATATTTGTAATACTTCACCGAGGAAGTGTACATCAGTCACTGAATCTCAGACTACTTAAATGTTGCGTGGGAACTTTGGAGTATGACTGGGTTGCGCTTTAAATCCTTAAATATTTTTTATATTCTTTACTCGGAATGAATGACATTGCCGAGCGAGTTTTCTGATCAAAGTCTACCTAAAAATAATATGAATTGACTATGGGACTCTATTTTTGTACGAGATCTTAAAAAATAAACACTTTTCGAACCTTATTCAGTAGTTTACCGCGGTATATTTGTAATACTTCACCGAGGAAGTGTACATCAGTCACTGAATCTCAGACTACTTAAATGTTGCGTGGGAACTTTGGAGTATGACGGGGTTGCGCTTTAAATCCTTAAATATTTTTTATATTCTTTACTCGGAATGAATGACATTGCCGAGCGAGTTTTCTGATCAAAGTCTACCTAAAAATAATATGAATTGACTATGGGACTCTATTTTTGTACGAGATCTTAAAAAATAAACACTTTTCGAACCTTATTCAGTAGTTTACCGCGGTATATTTGTAATACTTCACCGAGGAAGTGTACATCAGTCACTGAATCTCAGACTACTTAAATGTTGCGTGGGAACTTTGGAGTATGACTGGGTTGCGCTTTAAATCCTTAAATATTTTTTATATTCTTTACTCGGAATGAATGACATTGCCGAGCGAGTTTTCTGATCAAAGTCTACCTAAAAATAATATGAATTGACTATGGGACTCTATTTTTGTACGAGATCTTAAAAAATAAACACTTTTCGAACCTTATTCAGTAGTTTACCGCGGTATATTTGTAATACTTCACCGAGGAAGTGTACATCAGTCACTGAATCTCAGACTACTTAAATGTTGCGTGGGAACTTTGGAGTATGACGGGGTTGCGCTTTAAATCCTTAAATATTTTTTATATTCTTTACTCGGAATGAATGACATTGCCGAGCGAGTTTTCTGATCAAAGTCTACCTAAAAATAATATGAATTGACTATGGGACTCTATTTTTGTACGAGATCTTAAAAAATAAACACTTTTCGAACCTTATTCAGTAGTTTACCGCGGTATATTTGTAATACTTCACCGAGGAAGTGTACATCAGTCACTGAATCTCAGACTACTTAAATGTTGCGTGGGAACTTTGGAGTATGACGGGGTTGCGCTTTAAATCCTTAAATATTTTTTATATTCTTTACTCGGAATGAATGACATTGCCGAGCGAGTTTTCTGATCAAAGTCTACCTAAAAATAATATGAATTGACTATGGGACTCTATTTTTGTACGAGATCTTAAAAAATAAACACTTTTCGAACCTTATTCAGTAGTTTACCGCGGTATATTTGTAATACTTCACCGAGGAAGTGTACATCAGTCACTGAATCTCAGACTACTTAAATGTTGCGTGGGAACTTTGGAGTATGACGGGGTTGCGCTTTAAATCCTTAAATATTTTTTATATTCTTTACTCGGAATGAATGACATTGCCGAGCGAGTTTTCTGATCAAAGTCTACCTAAAAATAATATGAATTGACTATGGGACTCTATTTTTGTACGAGATCTTAAAAAATAAACACTTTTCGAACCTTATTCAGTAGTTTACCGCGGTATATTTGTAATACTTCACCGAGGAAGTGTACATCAGTCACTGAATCTCAGACTACTTAAATGTTGCGTGGGAACTTTGGAGTATGACGGGGTTGCGCTTTAAATCCTTAAATATTTTTTATATTCTTTACTCGGAATGAATGACATTGCCGAGCGAGTTTTCTGATCAAAGTCTACCTAAAAATAATATGAATTGACTATGGGACTCTATTTTTGTACGAGATCTTAAAAAATAAACACTTTTCGAACCTTATTCAGTAGTTTACCGCGGTATATTTGTAATACTTCACCGAGGAAGTGTACATCAGTCACTGAATCTCAGACTACTTAAATGTTGCGTGGGAACTTTGGAGTATGACGGGGTTGCGCTTTAAATCCTTAAATATTTTTTATATTCTTTACTCGGAATGAATGACATTGCCGAGCGAGTTTTCTGATCAAAGTCTACCTAAAAATAATATGAATTGACTATGGGACTCTATTTTTGTACGAGATCTTAAAAAATAAACACTTTTCGAACCTTATTCAGTAGTTTACCGCGGTATATTTGTAATACTTCACCGAGGAAGTGTACATCAGTCACTGAATCTCAGACTACTTAAATGTTGCGTGGGAACTTTGGAGTATGACGGGGTTGCGCTTTAAATCCTTAAATATTTTTTATATTCTTTACTCGGAATGAATGACATTGCCGAGCGAGTTTTCTGATCAAAGTCTACCTAAAAATAATATGAATTGACTATGGGACTCTATTTTTGTACGAGATCTTAAAAAATAAACACTTTTCGAACCTTATTCAGTAGTTTACCGCGGTATATTTGTAATACTTCACCGAGGAAGTGTACATCAGTCACTGAATCTCAGACTACTTAAATGTTGCGTGGGAACTTTGGAGTATGACGGGGTTGCGCTTTAAATCCTTAAATATTTTTTATATTCTTTACTCGGAATGAATGACATTGCCGAGCGAGTTTTCTGATCAAAGTCTACCTAAAAATAATATGAATTGACTATGGGACTCTATTTTTGTACGAGATCTTAAAAAATAAACACTTTTCGAACCTTATTCAGTAGTTTACCGCGGTATATTTGTAATACTTCACCGAGGAAGTGTACATCAGTCACTGAATCTCAGACTACTTAAATGTTGCGTGGGAACTTTGGAGTATGACGGGGTTGCGCTTTAAATCCTTAAATATTTTTTATATTCTTTACTCGGAATGAATGACATTGCCGAGCGAGTTTTCTGATCAAAGTCTACCTAAAAATAATATGAATTGACTATGGGACTCTATTTTTGTACGAGATCTTAAAAAATAAACACTTTTCGAACCTTATTCAGTAGTTTACCGCGGTATATTTGTAATACTTCACCGAGGAAGTGTACATCAGTCACTGAATCTCAGACTACTTAAATGTTGCGTGGGAACTTTGGAGTATGACGGGGTTGCGCTTTAAATCCTTAAATATTTTTTATATTCTTTACTCGGAATGAATGACATTGCCGAGCGAGTTTTCTGATCAAAGTCTACCTAAAAATAATATGAATTGACTATGGGACTCTATTTTTGTACGAGATCTTAAAAAATAAACACTTTTCGAACCTTATTCAGTAGTTTACCGCGGTATATTTGTAATACTTCACCGAGGAAGTGTACATCAGTCACTGAATCTCAGACTACTTAAATGTTGCGTGGGAACTTTGGAGTATGACGGGGTTGCGCTTTAAATCCTTAAATATTTTTTATATTCTTTACTCGGAATGAATGACATTGCCGAGCGAGTTTTCTGATCAAAGTCTACCTAAAAATAATATGAATTGACTATGGGACTCTATTTTTGTACGAGATCTTAAAAAATAAACACTTTTCGAACCTTATTCAGTAGTTTACCGCGGTATATTTGTAATACTTCACCGAGGAAGTGTACATCAGTCACTGAATCTCAGACTACTTAAATGTTGCGTGGGAACTTTGGAGTATGACGGGGTTGCGCTTTAAATCCTTAAATATTTTTTATATTCTTTACTCGGAATGAATGACATTGCCGAGCGAGTTTTCTGATCAAAGTCTACCTAAAAATAATATGAATTGACTATGGGACTCTATTTTTGTACGAGATCTTAAAAAATAAACACTTTTCGAACCTTATTCAGTAGTTTACCGCGGTATATTTGTAATACTTCACCGAGGAAGTGTACATCAGTCACTGAATCTCAGACTACTTAAATGTTGCGTGGGAACTTTGGAGTATGACGGGGTTGCGCTTTAAATCCTTAAATATTTTTTATATTCTTTACTCGGAATGAATGACATTGCCGAGCGAGTTTTCTGATCAAAGTCTACCTAAAAATAATATGAATTGACTATGGGACTCTATTTTTGTACGAGATCTTAAAAAATAAACACTTTTCGAACCTTATTCAGTAGTTTACCGCGGTATATTTGTAATACTTCACCGAGGAAGTGTACATCAGTCACTGAATCTCAGACTACTTAAATGTTGCGTGGGAACTTTGGAGTATGACGGGGTTGCGCTTTAAATCCTTAAATATTTTTTATATTCTTTACTCGGAATGAATGACATTGCCGAGCGAGTTTTCTGATCAAAGTCTACCTAAAAATAATATGAATTGACTATGGGACTCTATTTTTGTACGAGATCTTAAAAAATAAACACTTTTCGAACCTTATTCAGTAGTTTACCGCGGTATATTTGTAATACTTCACCGAGGAAGTGTACATCAGTCACTGAATCTCAGACTACTTAAATGTTGCGTGGGAACTTTGGAGTATGACGGGGTTGCGCTTTAAATCCTTAAATATTTTTTATATTCTTTACTCGGAATGAATGACATTGCCGAGCGAGTTTTCTGATCAAAGTCTACCTAAAAATAATATGAATTGACTATGGGACTCTATTTTTGTACGAGATCTTAAAAAATAAACACTTTTCGAACCTTATTCAGTAGTTTACCGCGGTATATTTGTAATACTTCACCGAGGAAGTGTACATCAGTCACTGAATCTCAGACTACTTAAATGTTGCGTGGGAACTTTGGAGTATGACGGGGTTGCGCTTTAAATCCTTAAATATTTTTTATATTCTTTACTCGGAATGAATGACATTGCCGAGCGAGTTTTCTGATCAAAGTCTACCTAAAAATAATATGAATTGACTATGGGACTCTATTTTTGTACGAGATCTTAAAAAATAAACACTTTTCGAACCTTATTCAGTAGTTTACCGCGGTATATTTGTAATACTTCACCGAGGAAGTGTACATCAGTCACTGAATCTCAGACTACTTAAATGTTGCGTGGGAACTTTGGAGTATGACGGGGTTGCGCTTTAAATCCTTAAATATTTTTTATATTCTTTACTCGGAATGAATGACATTGCCGAGCGAGTTTTCTGATCAAAGTCTACCTAAAAATAATATGAATTGACTATGGGACTCTATTTTTGTACGAGATCTTAAAAAATAAACACTTTTCGAACCTTATTCAGTAGTTTACCGCGGTATATTTGTAATACTTCACCGAGGAAGTGTACATCAGTCACTGAATCTCAGACTACTTAAATGTTGCGTGGGAACTTTGGAGTATGACGGGGTTGCGCTTTAAATCCTTAAATATTTTTTATATTCTTTACTCGGAATGAATGACATTGCCGAGCGAGTTTTCTGATCAAAGTCTACCTAAAAATAATATGAATTGACTATGGGACTCTATTTTTGTACGAGATATTAAAAAATAAACACTTTTCGAACCTTATTCAGTAGTTTACCGCGGTATATTTGTAATACTTCACCGAGGAAGTGTACATCAGTCACTGAATCTCAGACTACTTAAATGTTGCGTGGGAACTTTGGAGTATGACGGGGTTGCGCTTTAAATCCTTAAATATTTTTTATATTCTTTACTCGGAATGAATGACATTGCCGAGCGAGTTTTCTGATCAAAGTCTACCTAAAAATAATATGAATTGACTATGGGACTCTATTTTTGTACGAGATCTTAAAAAATAAACACTTTTCGAACCTTATTCAGTAGTTTACCGCGGTATATTTGTAATACTTCACCGAGGAAGTGTACATCAGTCACTGAATCTCAGACTACTTAAATGTTGCGTGGGAACTTTGGAGTATGACGGGGTTGCGCTTTAAATCCTTAAATATTTTTTATATTCTTTACTCGGAATGAATGACATTGCCGAGCGAGTTTTCTGATCAAAGTCTACCTAAAAATAATATGAATTGACTATGGGACTCTATTTTTGTACGAGATCTTAAAAAATAAACACTTTTCGAACCTTATTCAGTAGTTTACCGCGGTATATTTGTAATACTTCACCGAGGAAGTGTACATCAGTCACTGAATCTCAGACTACTTAAATGTTGCGTGGGAACTTTGGAGTATGACGGGGTTGCGCTTTAAATCCTTAAATATTTTTTATATTCTTTACTCGGAATGAATGACATTGCCGAGCGAGTTTTCTGATCAAAGTCTACCTAAAAATAATATGAATTGACTATGGGACTCTATTTTTGTACGAGATCTTAAAAAATAAACACTTTTCGAACCTTATTCAGTAGTTTACCGCGGTATATTTGTAATACTTCACCGAGGAAGTGTACATCAGTCACTGAATCTCAGACTACTTAAATGTTGCGTGGGAACTTTGTAGTATGACGAGGTTGCGCTTTAAATCCTTAAATATTTTTTATATTCTTTACTCGGAATGAATGACATTGCCGAGCGAGTTTTCTGATCAAAGTCTACCTAAAAATAATATGAATTGACTATGGGACTCTATTTTTGTACGAGATCTTAAAAAATAAACACTTTTCGAACCTTATTCAGTAGTTTACCGCGGTATATTTGTAATACTTCACCGAGGAAGTGTACATCAGTCACTGAATCTCAGACTACTTAAATGTTGCGTGGGAACTTTGGAGTATGACGGGGTTGCGCTTTAAATCCTTAAATATTTTTTATATTCTTTACTCGGAATGAATGACATTGCCGAGCGAGTTTTCTGATCAAAGTCTACCTAAAAATAATATGAATTGACTATGGGACTCTATTTTTGTACGAGATCTTAAAAAATAAACACTTTTCGAACCTTATTCAGTAGTTTACCGCGGTATATTTGTAATACTTCACCGAGGAAGTGTACATCAGTCACTGAATCTCAGACTACTTAAATGTTGCGTGGGAACTTTGGAGTATGACGGGGTTGCGCTTTAAATCCTTAAATATTTTTTATATTCTTTACTCGGAATGAATGACATTGCCGAGCGAGTTTTCTGATCAAAGTCTACCTAAAAATAATATGAATTGACTATGGGACTCTATTTTTGTACGAGATCTTAAAAAATAAACACTTTTCGAACCTTATTCAGTAGTTTACCGCGGTATATTTGTAATACTTCACCGAGGAAGTGTACATCAGTCACTGAATCTCAGACTACTTAAATGTTGCGTGGGAACTTTGGAGTATGACGGGGTTGCTTTAAATCCTTAAATATTTTTTATATTCTTTACTCGGAATGAATGACATTGCCGAGCGAGTTTTCTGATCAAAGTCTACCTAAAAATAATATGAATTGACTATGGGACTCTATTTTTGTACGAGATCTTAAAAAATAAACACTTTTCGAACCTTATTCAGTAGTTTACCGCGGTATATTTGTAATACTTCACCGAGGAAGTGTACATCAGTCACTGAATCTCAGACTACTTAAATGTTGCGTGGGAACTTTGGAGAATTACGGGTATGCGCTTTAAAACCTTAAATATTTTTTATATTCTTTACTCGGAATGAATGGCATTGCCGAGCGAGTTTTCTGATCAAAATCTACCAAAAACTAATATGAAATGACTATGGGACTCTATTTTTGTACGAGATCTTAAAAAATAAACACTTTTCGAACCTTATTCAGTAGCTTACCGCGGTATATTTAATACTTCACCGAGGAAGTGTACATCAGTCACTGAATCTCAGACTACTTAAATGTTGCGTGGGAACTTTGTAGTATGACGGGGTTGCGCTTTAAATCCTTAAATATTTTTTATATTCTTTACTCGGAATGAATGGCATTGCCGAGCGAGTTTTCTGATCAAAGTCTACCTAAAAATAATATGAATTGACTATGGGACTCTATTTTTGTACGAGATCTTAAAAAATAAACACTTTTCGAACCTTATTCAGTAGTTTACCGCGGTATATTTGTAATACTTCACCGAGGAAGTGTACATCAGTCACTGAATCTCAGACTACTTAAATGTTGCGTGGGAACTTTGTAGTATGACGGGGTTGCGCTTTAAATCCTTAAATATTTTTTATATTCTTTACTCGGAATGAATGACATTGCCGAGCGAGTTTTCTGATCAAAATCTACCAAAAACTAATATGAAATGACAAAGGGACTCTATTTTTGTACGAGATCTTAAAAAATAAACACTTTTCGAACCTTATTCAGTAGTTACCGCGGTATATTTGTAATACTTCACCGAGGAAGTGTACATCAGTCACTGAATCTCAGACTACTTAAATGTTGCGTGGGAACTTTGTAGTATGACGGGATTGCGCTTTAAATCCTTAAATATTTTTTATATTCTGTACTCGGAATGAATGACATTGCCGAGCAGGTTTTCTGATCAAAATCTTCCAAAAACTAAAATAAAATGACAAAGGGACTCTATTTTTGTACGAGATCTTAAAAAATAAACACTTTTCGAACATATTCAGTAGGTTACCGCGGTATATTTGTAATACTTCACCGAGGAAGTGTACATCAGTCACTGAATCTCATACTACTTAAATGTTGCGTGGGAACTTTGTAGTATGACGGGTTTGCGCTTTAAATCCTTAAATATTTTTTATATTCTTTACTCGGAATGAATGACATTGCCGAGCGAGTTTTCTGATCAAAATCTTCCAAAAACTAAAATGAAATGACAAAGGGACTCTATTTTTGTACGAGATCTTAAAAAATAAACACTTTTCGAACCATATTCAGTAGGTTACCGCGGTATATTTGTTATACTTCACCGAGGAAGTGTACATCAGTCACTGAATCTCACACTACTTAAATGTTTTAAATATTTTTTATATTCTTTACTCGGAATGAATTACATTGCCGAGCGAGTTTTCTGATCAAAGTCTACCTAAAAATAATATGAATTGACTATGGGACTCTATTTTTGTACGAGATCTTAAAAAATAAACACTTTTCGAACCTTATTCAGTAGTTTACCGCGGTATATTTGTAATACTTCACCGAGGAAGTGTACATCAGTCACTGAATCTCAGACTACTTAAATGTTGCGTGGGAACTTTGGAGTATGACGGGGTTGCGCTTTAAATCCTTAAATATTTTTTATATTCTTTACTCGGAATGAATGACATTGCCGAGCGAGTTTTCTGATCAAAATCTACCAAAATCTAATATGAAATGACTATGGGACTCTATTTTTGTACGAGATCTTAAAAAATAAACACTTTTCGAACCTTATTCAGTAGCTTACCGCGGAATATTTGTAATACTTCACATATGAAGTGTACATCAGTCACTGAATCTCAGACTACTTAAATGTTGCGT
>JAKUCG020000198.1:0-117859 GCA_022539655.2 Ceriodaphnia dubia | reverse complement strand
GCAACCCTGTCATACTACAAAGTTCCCACGCAACATTTAAGTAGTCTGAGATTCAGTGACTGATGTACACTTCCTCGGTGAAGTATTACAAATATACCGCGGTAAACTACTGAATAAGGTTCGAAAAGTGTTTATTTTTTAAGATCTCGTACAAAACATTCCGAGTAAAGAATATAAAAAATATTTAAGGATTTAAAGCGCAACCCCGTCATACTACAAAGTTCCCACGCAACATTTAAGTAGTCTGAGATTCAGTGACTGATGTACACTTCCTCGGTGAAGTATTACAAATATACCGCGGTAAACTACTGAATAAGGTTCGAAAAGTGTTTATTTTTTAAGATCTCGTACAAAAATAGAGTCCCTTTGTCATTTCATTTAGTTTTTGGTAGATTTTGATCAGAAAACTCGCTCGGCAATGTCATTCATTCCGAGTAAAGAATATAAAAAATATTTAAGGATTTAAAGCGCAACCCCGTCATACTACAAAGTTCCCACGCAACATTTAAGTAGTCTGAGATTCAGTGACTGATGTACACTTCCTCGGTGAAGTATTACAAATATACCGCGGTAAACTACTGAATAAGGTTCGAAAAGTGTTTATTTTTTAAGATCTCGTACAAAAATAGAGTCCCTTTGTCATTTCATTTTAGTTTTTGGTAGATTTTGATCAGAAAACTCGCTCGGCAATGTCATTCATTCCGAGTAAAGAATATAAAAAATATTTAAGGATTTAAAGCGCAACCCCGTCATACTACAAAGTTCCCACGCAACATTTAAGTAGTCTGAGATTCAGTGACTGATGTACACTTCCTCGGTGAAGTATTACAAATATACCGCGGTAAACTACTGAATAAGGTTCGAAAAGTGTTTATTTTTTAAGATCTCGTACAAAAATAGAGTCCCTTTGTCATTTCATTTTAGTTTTTGGTAGATTTTGATCAGAAAACTCGCTCGGCAATGTCATTCATTCCGAGTAAAGCATATAAAAAATATTTAAGGATTTAAAGCGCAACCCCGTCATACTACAAAGTTCCCACGCAACATTTAAGTAGTCTGAGATTCAGTGACTGATGTACACTTCCTCGGTGAAGTATTACAAATATACCGCGGTAAACTACTGAATAAGGTTCGAAAAGTGTTTATTTTTTAAGATCTCGTACAAAAATAGAGTCCCTTTGTCATTTCATTTTAGTTTTTGGTAGATTTTGATCAGAAAACTCGCTCGGCAATGTCATTCATTCCGAGTAAAGAATATAAAAAATATTTAAGGATTTAAAGCGCAACCCCGTCATACTACAAAGTTCCCACGCAACATTTAAGTAGTCTGAGATTCAGTGACTGATGTACACTTCCTCGGTGAAGTATTACAAATATACCGCGGTAAACTACTGAATAAGGTTCGAAAAGTGTTTATTTTTTAAGATCTCGTACAAAAATAGAGTCCCTTTGTCATTTCATTTTAGTTTTTGGTAGATTTTGATCAGAAAACTCGCTCGGCAATGTCATTCATTCCGAGTAAAGAATATAAAAAATATTTAAGGATTTAAAGCGCAACCCCGTCATACTACAAAGTTCCCACGCAACATTTAAGTAGTCTGAGATTCAGTGACTGATGTACACTTCCTCGGTGAAGTATTACAAATATACCGCGGTAAACTACTGAATAAGGTTCGAAAAGTGTTTATTTTTTAAGATCTCGTACAAAAATAGAGTCCCTTTGTCATTTCATTTTAGTTTTTGGTAGATTTTGATCAGAAAACTCGCTCGGCAATGTCATTCATTCCGAGTAAAGAATATAAAAAATATTTAAGGATTTAAAGCGCAACCCCGTCATACTACAAAGTTCCCACGCAACATTTAAGTAGTCTGAGATTCAGTGACTGATGTACACTTCCTCGGTGAAGTATTACAAATATACCGCGGTAAACTACTGAATAAGGTTCGAAAAGTGTTTATTTTTTAAGATCTCGTACAAAAATAGAGTCCCTTTGTCATTTCATTTTAGTTTTTGGTAGATTTTGATCAGAAAACTCGCTCGGCAATGTCATTCATTCCGAGTAAAGAATATAAAAAATATTTAAGGATTTAAAGCGCAACCCCGTCATACTACAAAGTTCCCACGCAACATTTAAGTAGTCTGAGATTCAGTGACTGATGTACACTTCCTCGGTGAAGTATTACAAATATACCGCGGTAAACTACTGAATAAGGTTCGAAAAGTGTTTATTTTTTAAGATCTCGTACAAAAATAGAGTCCCTTTGTCATTTCATTTTAGTTTTTGGTAGATTTTGATCAGAAAACTCGCTCGGCAATGTCATTCATTCCGAGTAAAGAATATAAAAAATATTTAAGGATTTAAAGCGCAACCCCGTCATACTACAAAGTTCCCACGCAACATTTAAGTAGTCTGAGATTCAGTGACTGATGTACACTTCCTCGGTGAAGTATTACAAATATACCGCGGTAAACTACTGAATAAGGTTCGAAAAGTGTTTATTTTTTAAGATCTCGTACAAAAATAGAGTCCCATTGTCATTTCATTTTAGTTTTTGGTAGATTTTGATCAGAAAACTCGCTCGGCAATGTCATTCATTCCGAGTAAAGAATATAAAAAATATTTAAGGATTTAAAGCGCAACCCCGTCATACTACAAAGTTCCCACGCAACATTTAAGTAGTCTGAGATTCAGTGACTGATGTACACTTCCTCGGTGAAGTATTACAAATATACCGCGGTAAACTACTGAATAAGGTTCGAAAAGTGTTTATTTTTTAAGATCTCGTACAAAAATAGAGTCCCTTTGTCATTTCATTTTTAGTTTTTGGTAGATTTTGATCAGAAAACTCGCTCGGCAATGTCATTCATTCCGAGTAAAGAATATAAAAAATATTTAAGGATTTAAAGCGCAACCCCGTCATACTACAAAGTTCCCACGCAACATTTAAGTAGTCTGAGATTCAGTGACTGATGTACACTTCCTCGGTGAAGTATTACAAATATACCGCGGTAAACTACTGAATAAGGTTCGAAAAGTGTTTATTTTTTAAGATCTCGTACAAAAATAGAGTCCCTTTGTCATTTCATTTAGTTTTTGGTAGATTTTGATCAGAAAACTCGCTCGGCAATGTCATTCATTCCGAGTAAAGAATATAAAAAATATTTAAGGATTTAAAGCGCAACCCCGTCATACTACAAAGTTCCCACGCAACATTTAAGTAGTCTGAGATTCAGTGACTGATGTACACTTCCTCGGTGAAGTATTACAAATATACCGCGGTAAACTACTGAATAAGGTTCGAAAAGTGTTTATTT
This sequence comes from Ceriodaphnia dubia, assembly GCA_022539655.2. NCBI lineage: Eukaryota > Metazoa > Arthropoda > Branchiopoda > Diplostraca > Daphniidae > Ceriodaphnia > Ceriodaphnia dubia. Next base: position 114,543 of record JAKUCG020000198.1, on the reverse strand, counting down.
TTTAAGATCTCGTACAAAAATAGAGTCCCTTTGTCATTTCATTTTAGTTTTTGGTAGATTTTGATCAGAAAACTCGCTCGGCAATGTCATTCATTCCGAGTAAAGAATATAAAAAATATTTAAGGATTTAAAGCGCAACCCCGTCATACTAAAAAGTTCCCACGCAACATTTAAGTAGTCTGAGATTCAGTGACTGATGTACACTTCCTCGGTGAAGTATTACAAATATACCGCGGTAAACTACTGAATAAGGTTCGAAAAGTGTTTATTTTTTAAGATCTCGTACAAAAATAGAGTCCCTTTGTCATTTCATTTTAGTTTTTGGTAGATTTTGATCAGAAAACTCGCTCGGCAATGTCATTCATTCCGAGTAAAGAATATAAAAAATATTTAAGGATTTAAAGCGCAACCCCGTCATACTACAAAGTTCCCACGCAACATTTAAGTAGTCTGAGATTCAGTGACTGATGTACACTTCCTCGGTGAAGTATTACAAATATACCGCGGTAAACTACTGAATAAGGTTCGAAAAGTGTTTATTTTTTAAGATCTCGTACAAAAATAGAGTCCCTTTGTCATTTCATTTTATTTTTTGGTAGATTTTGATCAGAAAACTCGCTCGGCAATGTCATTCATTCCGAGTAAAGAATATAAAAAATATTTAAGGATTTAAAGCGCAACCCCGTCATACTACAAAGTTCCCACGCAACATTTAAGTAGTCTGAGATTCAGTGACTGATGTACACTTCCTCGGTGAAGTATTACAAATATACCGCGGTAAACTACTGAATAAGGTTCGAAAAGTGTTTATTTTTTAAGATCTCGTACAAAAATAGAGTCCCATTGTCATTTCATTTTATTTTTTGGTAGATTTTGATCAGAAAACTCGCTCGGCAATGTCATTCATTCCGAGTAAAGAATATAAAAAATATTTAAGGATTTAAAGCGCAACCCCGTCATACTACAAAGTTCCCACGCAACATTTAAGTAGTCTGAGATTCAGTGACTGATGTACACTTCCTCGGTGAAGTATTACAAATATACCGCAGTAAACTACTGAAGAAGGTACGAAAAGTGTTTATTTTTTACAAGATCTCGTACAAAAATAAGTCCTTTATTATTCATTTTAGTTTTTTGGTAGATTTGATCAGAAAACTCGCTCAGCAATGTCATTCATTCAGTAAAGAATATAAAAAATATTTAAGGATTTAAAGCGCAACCCCGTCATACTACAAAGTTCCCACGCAACATTTAAAGTAGTCTACCAGATTCGGTGACTGATGTACACTTCCTCGTTGAAGTATTACAAATATACCGCAGTAAACTACTGAATGAGTTCGAAAAGTGTTTATTTTTACAGATCTCATTACAAATGATCCTTTGTCATTTCATTTAGTTTTTGGTAGATTTTGATCAGAAAACTCGCTCGGCAATGTCATTCATTCCGAGTAAAGAATATAAAAAATATTTAAGGATTTAAAGCGCAACCCCGTCATACTCCAAAGTTCCCACGCAGCATTTAAGTAGTCTGAGATTCAGTGACTGATGTACACTTCCTTGGTGAAGTATTACAAATATACCGCGGTAAACTACTGAATAAGGTTCGAAAAGTGTTTATTTTTAAGATCTCGTACAGAAATAGAGTCCCTTTGTCATTTCATTTTAGTTTTTGGTAGATTTTGATCAGAAAACTCGCTCGGCAATGTCATTCATTCCGAGTAAAGAATATAAAAAATATTTAAGGATTTAAAGCGCAACCCCGTCATACTACAAAGTTCCCACGCAACATTTAAGTAGTCTGAGATTCAGTGACTGATGTACACTTCCTCGGTGAAGTATTACAAATATACCGCGGTAAACTACTGAATAAGGTTCGAAAAGTGTTTATTTTTAAGATCTCGTTCAAAAATAAGTCCCTTTGTCATTTCATATTTAGTTTTTGGTAGATTTTGATCAGAAAACTCGCTCGGCAATGTCATTCATTCCGAGTAAAGAATATAAAAAATATTTAAGGATTTAAAGCGCAACCCCGTCATACTACAAAGTTCCCACGCAACATTTAAGTAGTCTGAGATTCAGTGACTGATGTACACTTCCTCGGTGAAGTATTACAAATATACCGCGGTAAACTACTGAATAAGGTTCGAAAAGTGTTTATTTTTTAAGATCTCGTACAAAAATAGAGTCCCTTTGTCATTTCATTTTAGTTTTTGGTAGATTTTGATCAGAAAACTCGCTCGGCAATGTCATTCATTCCGAGTAAGAAATATAAAAAATATTTAAGGATTTAAAGCGCAACCCCGTCATACTACAAAGTTCCCACGCAACATTTAAGTAGTCTGAGATTCAGTGACTGATGTACACTTCCTCGGTGAAGTATTACAAATATACCGCGGTTAAACTACTGAATAAGGTTCGAAAAGTGTTTATTTTTTAAGATCTCGTACAAAAATAGAGTCCCTTTGTCATTTCATTTTAGTTTTTTGTAGATTTTGATCAGAAAACTCGCTCGGCAATGTCATTCATTCCGAGTAAAGAATATAAAAAATATTTAAGGATTTAAAGCGCAACCCCGTCATACTACAAAGTTCCCACGCAACATTAGTAGTCAGAGTTTCAGTGACTGATGTACACTTCCTCGGTAAAGTATTACAAATATACCGCGGTAAACTACTGAATAAGGTTCGAAAAGTGTTTATTTTTTAAGATCTCGTACAAAAATAGAGTCCCTTTGTCATTTCATTTTAGTTTTTGGTAGTTTTTGATCAGAAAACTCGCTCGGCAATGTCATTCATTCCGAGTAAAGAATATAAAAAATATTTAAGGATTTAAAGCGCAACCCCGTCATACTACAAAGTTCCCACGCAACATTTAAGTAGTCTGAGATTCAGTGACTGATGTACACTTCCTCGGTGAAGTATTACAAATATACCGCGGTAAACTACTGAATAAGGTTCGAAAAGTGTTTATTTTTTAAGATCTCGTACAAAAATAGAGTCCCTTTGTCATTTCATTTTAGTTTTTGGTAGATTTTGATCAGAAAACTCGCTCGGCAATGTCATTCATTCCGAGTAAAGAATATAAAAAATATTTAAGGATTTAAAGCGCAACCCCGTCATACTACAAAGTTCCCACGCAACATTTAAGTAGTCTGAGATTCAGTGACTGATGTACACTTCCTCGGTGAAGTATTACAAATATACCGCGGTAAACTACTGAATAAGGTTCGAAAAGTGTTTATTTTTTAAGATCTCGTACAAAAATAGAGTCCCTTTGTCATTTCATTTTAGTTTTTGGTAGATTTTGATCAGAAAACTCGCTCGGCAATGTCATTCATTCCGAGTAAAGAATATAAAAAATATTTAAGGATTTAAAGCGCAACCCCGTCATACTACAAAGTTCCCACGCAACATTTAAGTAGTCTGAGATTCAGTGACTGATGTACACTTCCTCGGTGAAGTATTACAAATATACCGCGGTAAACTACTGAATAAGGTTCGAAAAGTGTTTATTTTTAAGATCTCGTACAAAAATAGAGTCCCTTTGTCATTTCATTTTAGTTTTTGGTAGATTTTGATCAGAAAACTCGCTCGGCAATGTCATTCATTCCGAGTAAAGAATATAAAAAATATTTAAGGATTTAAAGCGCAACCCCGTCATACTACAAAGTTCCCACGCAACATTTAAGTAGTCTGAGATTCAGTGACTGATGTACACTTCCTCGGTGAAGTATTACAAATATACCGCGGTAAACTACTGAATAAGGTTCGAAAAGTGTTTATTTTTTAAGATCTCGTACAAAAATAGAGTCCCTTTGTCATTTCATTTTAGTTTTTGGTAGATTTTGATCAGAAAACTCGCTCGGCAATGTCATTCATTCCGAGTAAAGAATATAAAAAATATTTAAGGATTTAAAGCGCAACCCCGTCATACTACAAAGTTCCCACGCAACATTTAAGTAGTCTGAGATTCAGTGACTGATGTACACTTCCTCGGTGAAGTATTACAAATATACCGCGGTAAACTACTGAATAAGGTTCGAAAAGTGTTTATTTTTTAAGATCTCGTACAAAAAATAGAGTCCCTTTGTCATTTCATTTTAGTTTTTGGTAGATTTTGATCAGAAAACTCGCTCGGCAATGTCATTCATTCCGAGTAAAGAATATAAAAAATATTTAAGGATTTAAAGCGCAACCCCGTCATACTACAAAGTTCCCACGCAACATTTAAGTAGTCTGAGATTCAGTGACTGATGTACACTTCCTCGGTGAAAGTATTACAAATATACCGCGGTAAACTACTGAATAAGGTTCGAAAAGTGTTTATTTTTTAAGATCTCGTACAAAAATAGAGTCCCTTTGTCATTTCATTTTAGTTTTTGGTAGATTTTGATCAGAAAACTCGCTCGGCAATGTCATTCATTCCGAGTAAAGAATATAAAAAATATTTAAGGATTTAAAGCGCAACCCCGTCATACTACAAAGTTCCCACGCAACATTTAAGTAGTCTGAGATTCAGTGACTGATGTACACTTCCTCGGTGAAGTATTACAAATATACCGCGGTAAACTACTGAATAAGGTTCGAAAAGTGTTTATTTTTTAAGATCTCGTACAAAAATAGAGTCCCTTTGTCATTTCATTTTAGTTTTTGGTAGATTTTGATCAGAAAACTCGCTCGGCAATGTCATTCATTCCGAGTAAAGAATATAAAAAATATTTAAGGATTTAAAGCGCAACCCCGTCATACTACAAAGTTCCCACGCAACATTTAAGTAGTCTGAGATTCAGTGACTGATGTACACTTCCTCGGTGAAGTATTACAAATATACCGCGGTAAACTACTGAATAAGGTTCGAAAAGTGTTTATTTTTTAAGATCTCGTACAAAAATAGAGTCCCTTTGTCATTTCATTTTAGTTTTTGGTAGATTTTGATCAGAAAACTCGCTCGGCAATGTCATTCATTCCGAGTAAAGAATATAAAAAATATTTAAGGATTTAAAGCGCAACCCCGTCATACTACAAAGTTCCCACGCAACATTTAAGTAGTCTGAGATTCAGTGACTGATGTACACTTCCTCGGTAAAGTATTACAAATATACCGCGGTAAACTACTGAATAAGGTTCGAAAAGTGTTTATTTTTTAAGATCTCGTACAAAAATAGAGTCCCTTTGTCATTTCATTTTAGTTTTTGGTAGATTTTGATCAGAAAACTCGCTCGGCAATGTCATTCATTCCGAGTAAAGAATATAAAAAATATTTAAGGATTTAAAGCGCAACCCCGTCATACTACAAAGTTCCCACGCAACATTTAAGTAGTCTGAGATTCAGTGACTGATGTACACTTCCTCGGTAAAGTATTACAAATATACCGCGGTAAACTACTGAATAAGGTTCGAAAAGTGTTTATTTTTTAAGATCTCGTACAAAAATAGAGTCCCTTTGTCATTTCATTTTAGTTTTTGGTAGATTTTGATCAGAAAACTCGCTCGGCAATGTCATTCATTCCGAGTAAAGAATATAAAAAATATTTAAGGATTTAAAGCGCAACCCCGTCATACTACAAAGTTCCCACGCAACATTTAAGTAGTCTGAGATTCAGTGACTGATGTACACTTCCTCGGTGAAGTATTACAAATATACCGCGGTAAACTACTGAATAAGGTTCGAAAAGTGTTTATTTTTTAAGATCTCGTACAAAAATAGAGTCCCTTAAGTCATTTCATTTTATTTTTGGTAGATTTTGATCAGAAAACTCGCTCGGCAATGTCATTCATTCCGAGTAAAGAATATAAAAAATATTTAAGGATTTAAAGCGCAACCCCGTCATACTACAAAGTTCCCACGCAACATTTAAGTAGTCTGAGATTCAGTGACTGATGTACACTTCCTCGGTGAAGTATTACAAATATACCGCGGTAAACTACTGAATAAGGTTCGAAAAGTGTTTATTTTTTAAGATCTCGTACAAAAAATAGAGTCCCTTTGTCATTTCATTTTAGTTTTTGGTAGATTTTGATCAGAAAACTCGCTCGGCAATGTCATTCATTCCGAGTAAAGAATATAAAAAATATTTAAGGATTTAAAGCGCAACCCCGTCATACTACAAAGTTCCCACGCAACATTTAAGTAGTCTGAGATTCAGTGACTGATGTACACTTCCTCGGTGAAGTATTACAAATATACCGCGGTAAACTACTGAATAAGGTTCGAAAAGTGTTTATTTTTAAGATCTCGTACAAAAATAGAGTCCCTTTGTCATTTCATTTTAGTTTTTGGTAGATTTTGATCAGAAAACTCGCTCGGCAATGTCATTCATTCCGAGTAAAGAATATAAAAAATATTTAAGGATTTAAAGCGCAACCCCGTCATACTACAAAGTTCCCACGCAACATTTAAGTAGTCTGAGATTCAGTGACTGATGTACACTTCCTCGGTGAAGTATTACAAATATACCGCGGTAAACTACTGAATAAGGTTCGAAAAGTGTTTATTTTTAAGATCTCGTACAAAAATAGAGTCCCTTTGTCATTTCATTTAGTATAATAGAGTCCCTTTGTCATTTCATTTTAGTTTTTGGTAGATTTTGATCAGAAAACTCGCTCGGCAATGTCATTCATTCCGAGTAAAGAATATAAAAAATATTTAAGGATTTAAAGCGCAACCCCGTCATACTACAAAGTTCCCACGCAACATTTAAGTAGTCTGAGATTCAGTGACTGATGTACACTTCCTCGGTGAAGTATTACAAATATACCGCGGTAAACTACTGAATAAGGTTCGAAAAGTGTTTATTTTTTAAGATCTCGTACAAAAATAGAGTCCCTTTGTCATTTCATTTTAGTTTTTGGTAGATTTTGATCAGAAAACTCGCTCGGCAATGTCATTCATTCCGAGTAAAGAATATAAAAAATATTTAAGGATTTAAAGCGCAACCCCGTCATACTACAAAGTTCCCACGCAACATTTAAGTAGTCTGAGATTCAGTGACTGATGTACACTTCCTCGGTGAAGTATTACAAATATACCGCGGTAAACTACTGAATAAGGTTCGAAAAGTGTTTATTTTTTAAGATCTCGTACAAAAATAGAGTCCCTTTGTCATTTCATTTTAGTTTTTGGTAGATTTTGATCAGAAAACTCGCTCGGCAATGTCATTCATTCCGAGTAAAGAATATAAAAAATATTTAAGGATTTAAAGCGCAACCCCGTCATACTACAAAGTTCCCACGCAACATTTAAGTAGTCTGAGATTCAGTGACTGATGTACACTTCCTCGGTGAAGTATTACAAATATACCGCGGTAAACTACTGAATAAGGTTCGAAAAGTGTTTATTTTTTAAGATCTCGTACAAAAATAGAGTCCCTTTGTCATTTCATTTTAGTTTTTGGTAGATTTTGATCAGAAAACTCGCTCGGCAATGTCATTCATTCCGAGTAAAGAATATAAAAAATATTTAAGGATTTAAAGCGCAACCCCGTCATACTACAAAGTTCCCACGCAACATTTAAGTAGTCTGAGATTCAGTGACTGATGTACACTTCCTCGGTGAAGTATTACAAATATACCGCGGTAAACTACTGAATAAGGTTCGAAAAGTGTTTATTTTTTAAGATCTCGTACAAAAATAGAGTCCCTTTGTCATTTCATTTTAGTTTTTGGTAGATTTTGATCAGAAAACTCGCTCGGCAATGTCATTCATTCCGAGTAAAGAATATAAAAAATATTTAAGGATTTAAAGCGCAACCCCGTCATACTACAAAGTTCCCACGCAACATTTAAGTAGTCTGAGATTCAGTGACTGATGTACACTTCCTCGGTGAAGTATTACAAATATACCGCGGTAAACTACTGAATAAGGTTCGAAAAGTGTTTATTTTTTAAGATCTCGTACAAAAATAGAGTCCCTTTGTCATTTCATTTTAGTTTTTGGTAGATTTTGATCAGAAAACTCGCTCGGCAATGTCATTCATTCCGAGTAAAGAATATAAAAAATATTTAAGGATTTAAAGCGCAACCCCGTCATACTACAAAGTTCCCACGCAACATTTAAGTAGTCTGAGATTCAGTGACTGATGTACACTTCCTCGGTGAAGTATTACAAATATACCGCGGTAAACTACTGAATAAGGTTCGAAAAGTGTTTATTTTTTAAGATCTCGTACAAAAATAGAGTCCCTTTGTCATTTCATTTTAGTTTTTGGTAGATTTTGATCAGAAAACTCGCTCGGCAATGTCATTCATTCCGAGTAAAGAATATAAAAAATATTTAAGGATTTAAAGCGCAACCCCGTCATACTACAAAGTTCCCACGCAACATTTAAGTAGTCTGAGATTCAGTGACTGATGTACACTTCCTCGGTGAAGTATTACAAATATACCGCGGTAAACTACTGAATAAGGTTCGAAAAGTGTTTATTTTTTAAGATCTCGTACAAAAATAGAGTCCCTTTGTCATTTCATTTTAGTTTTTGGTAGATTTTGATCAGAAAACTCGCTCGGCAATGTCATTCATTCCGAGTAAAGAATATAAAAAATATTTAAGGATTTAAAGCGCAACCCCGTCATACTACAAAGTTCCCACGCAACATTTAAGTAGTCTGAGATTCAGTGACTGATGTACACTTCCTCGGTGAAGTATTACAAATATACCGCGGTAAACTACTGAATAAGGTTCGAAAAGTGTTTATTTTTTAAGATCTCGTACAAAAATAGAGTCCCTTTGTCATTTCATTTTAGTTTTTGGTAGATTTTGATCAGAAAACTCGCTCGGCAATGTCATTCATTCCGAGTAAAGAATATAAAAAATATTTAAGGATTTAAAGCGCAACCCCGTCATACTACAAAGTTCCCACGCAACATTTAAGTAGTCTGAGATTCAGTGACTGATGTACACTTCCTCGGTGAAGTATTACAAATATACCGCGGTAAACTACTGAATAAGGTTCGAAAAGTGTTTATTTTTTAAGATCTCGTACAAAAATAGAGTCCCTTTGTCATTTCATTTTAGTTTTTGGTAGATTTTGATCAGAAAACTCGCTCGGCAATGTCATTCATTCCGAGTAAAGAATATAAAAAATATTTAAGGATTTAAAGCGCAACCCCGTCATACTACAAAGTTCCCACGCAACATTTAAGTAGTCTGAGATTCAGTGACTGATGTACACTTCCTCGGTGAAGTATTACAAATATACCGCGGTAAACTACTGAATAAGGTTCGAAAAGTGTTTATTTTTTAAGATCTCGTACAAAAATAGAGTCCCTTTGTCATTTCATTTTATTTTTTGGTAGATTTTGATCAGAAAACTCGCTCGGCAATGTCATTCATTCCGAGTAAAGAATATAAAAAATATTTAAGGATTTAAAGCGCAACCCCGTCATACTACAAAGTTCCCACGCAACATTTAAGTAGTCTGAGATTCAGTGACTGATGTACACTTCCTCGGTGAAGTATTACAAATATACCGCGGTAAACTACTGAATAAGGTTCGAAAAGTGTTTATTTTTTAAGATCTCGTACAAAAATAGAGTCCCTTTGTCATTTCATATTAGTTTTTGGTAGATTTTGATCAGAAAACTCGCTCGGCAATGTCATTCATTCCGAGTAAAGAATATAAAAAATATTTAAGGATTTAAAGCGCAACCCCGTCATACTACAAAGTTCCCACGCAACATTTAAGTAGTCTGAGATTCAGTGACTGATGTACACTTCCTCGGTGAAGTATTACAAATATACCGCGGTAAACTACTGAATAAGGTTCGAAAAGTGTTTATTTTTTAAGATCTCGTACAAAAATAGAGTCCCTTTGTCATTTCATTTTAGTTTTTGGTAGATTTTGATCAGAAAACTCGCTCGGCAATGTCATTCATTCCGAGTAAAGAATATAAAAAATATTTAAGGATTTAAAGCGCAACCCCGTCATACTACAAAGTTCCCACGCAACATTTAAGTAGTCTGAGATTCAGTGACTGATGTACACTTCCTCGGTGAAGTATTACAAATATACCGCGGTAAACTACTGAATAAGGTTCGAAAAGTGTTTATTTTTTAAGATCTCGTACAAAAATAGAGTCCCTTTGTCATTTCATTTTAGTTTTTGGTAGATTTTGATCAGAAAACTCGCTCGGCAATGTCATTCATTCCGAGTAAAGAATATAAAAAATATTTAAGGATTTAAAGCGCAACCCCGTCATACTACAAAGTTCCCACGCAACATTTAAGTAGTCTGAGATTCAGTGACTGATGTACACTTCCTCGGTGAAGTATTACAAATATACCGCGGTAAACTACTGAATAAGGTTCGAAAAGTGTTTATTTTTTAAGATCTCGTACAAAAATAGAGTCCCTTTGTCATTTCATTTTAGTTTTTGGTAGATTTTGATCAGAAAACTCGCTCGGCAATGTCATTCATTCCGAGTAAAGAATATAAAAAATATTTAAGGATTTAAAGCGCAACCCCGTCATACTACAAAGTTCCCACGCAACATTTAAGTAGTCTGAGATTCAGTGACTGATGTACACTTCCTCGGTGAAGTATTACAAATATACCGCGGTAAACTACTGAATAAGGTTCGAAAAGTGTTTATTTTTTAAGATCTCGTACAAAAATAGAGTCCCTTTGTCATTTCATTTTAGTTTTTGGTAGATTTTGATCAGAAAACTCGCTCGGCAATGTCATTCATTCCGAGTAAAGAATATAAAAAATATTTAAGGATTTAAAGCGCAACCCCGTCATACTACAAAGTTCCCACGCAACATTTAAGTAGTCTGAGATTCAGTGACTGATGTACACTTCCTCGGTGAAGTATTACAAATATACCGCGGTAAACTACTGAATAAGGTTCGAAAAGTGTTTATTTTTTAAGATCTCGTACAAAAATAGAGTCCCTTTGTCATTTCATTTTAGTTTTTGGTAGATTTTGATCAGAAAACTCGCTCGGCAATGTCATTCATTCCGAGTAAAGAATATAAAAAATATTTAAGGATTTAAAGCGCAACCCCGTCATACTACAAAGTTCCCACGCAACATTTAAGTAGTCTGAGATTCAGTGACTGATGTACACTTCCTCGGTGAAGTATTACAAATATACCGCGGTAAACTACTGAATAAGGTTCGAAAAGTGTTTATTTTTTAAGATCTCGTACAAAAATAGAGTCCCTTTGTCATTTCATTTTAGTTTTTGGTAGATTTTGATCAGAAAACTCGCTCGGCAATGTCATTCATTCCGAGTAAAGAATATAAAAAATATTTAAGGATTTAAAGCGCAACCCCGTCATACTACAAAGTTCCCACGCAACATTTAAGTAGTCTGAGATTCAGTGACTGATGTACACTTCCTCGGTGAAGTATTACAAATATACCGCGGTAAACTACTGAATAAGGTTCGAAAAGTGTTTATTTTTTAAGATCTCGTACAAAAATAGAGTCCCTTTGTCATTTCATTTTAGTTTTTGGTAGATTTTGATCAGAAAACTCGCTCGGCAATGTCATTCATTCCGAGTAAAGAATATAAAAAATATTTAAGGATTTAAAGCGCAACCCCGTCATACTACAAAGTTCCCACGCAACATTTAAGTAGTCTGAGATTCAGTGACTGATGTACACTTCCTCGGTGAAGTATTACAAATATACCGCGGTAAACTACTGAATAAGGTTCGAAAAGTGTTTATTTTTTAAGATCTCGTACAAAAATAGAGTCCCTTTGTCATTTCATTTTAGTTTTTGGTAGATTTTGATCAGAAAACTCGCTCGGCAATGTCATTCATTCCGAGTAAAGAATATAAAAAATATTTAAGGATTTAAAGCGCAACCCCGTCATACTACAAAGTTCCCACGCAACATTTAAGTAGTCTGAGATTCAGTGACTGATGTACACTTCCTCGGTGAAGTATTACAAATATACCGCGGTAAACTACTGAATAAGGTTCGAAAAGTGTTTATTTTTTAAGATCTCGTACAAAAATAGAGTCCCTTTGTCATTTCATTTTAGTTTTTGGTAGATTTTGATCAGAAAACTCGCTCGGCAATGTCATTCATTCCGAGTAAAGAATATAAAAAATATTTAAGGATTTAAAGCGCAACCCCGTCATACTACAAAGTTCCCACGCAACATTTAAGTAGTCTGAGATTCAGTGACTGATGTACACTTCCTCGGTGAAGTATTACAAATATACCGCGGTAAACTACTGAATAAGGTTCGAAAAGTGTTTATTTTTTAAGATCTCGTACAAAAATAGAGTCCCTTTGTCATTTCATTTTAGTTTTTGGTAGATTTTGATCAGAAAACTCGCTCGGCAATGTCATTCATTCCGAGTAAAGAATATAAAAAATATTTAAGGATTTAAAGCGCAACCCCGTCATACTACAAAGTTCCCACGCAACATTTAAGTAGTCTGAGATTCAGTGACTGATGTACACTTCCTCGGTGAAGTATTACAAATATACCGCGGTAAACTACTGAATAAGGTTCGAAAAGTGTTTATTTTTTAAGATCTCGTACAAAAATAGAGTCCCTTTGTCATTTCATTTTAGTTTTTGGTAGATTTTGATCAGAAAACTCGCTCGGCAATGTCATTCATTCCGAGTAAAGAATATAAAAAATATTTAAGGATTTAAAGCGCAACCCCGTCATACTACAAAGTTCCCACGCAACATTTAAGTAGTCTGAGATTCAGTGACTGATGTACACTTCCTCGGTGAAGTATTACAAATATACCGCGGTAAACTACTGAATAAGGTTCGAAAAGTGTTTATTTTTTAAGATCTCGTACAAAAATAGAGTCCCTTTGTCATTTCATTTTAGTTTTTGGTAGATTTTGATCAGAAAACTCGCTCGGCAATGTCATTCATTCCGAGTAAAGAATATAAAAAATATTTAAGGATTTAAAGCGCAACCCCGTCATACTACAAAGTTCCCACGCAACATTTAAGTAGTCTGAGATTCAGTGACTGATGTACACTTCCTCGGTGAAGTATTACAAATATACCGCGGTAAACTACTGAATAAGGTTCGAAAAGTGTTTATTTTTTAAGATCTCGTACAAAAATAGAGTCCCTTTGTCATTTCATTTTAGTTTTTGGTAGATTTTGATCAGAAAACTCGCTCGGCAATGTCATTCATTCCGAGTAAAGAATATAAAAAATATTTAAGGATTTAAAGCGCAACCCCGTCATACTACAAAGTTCCCACGCAACATTTAAGTAGTCTGAGATTCAGTGACTGATGTACACTTCCTCGGTGAAGTATTACAAATATACCGCGGTAAACTACTGAATAAGGTTCGAAAAGTGTTTATTTTTTAAGATCTCGTACAAAAATAGAGTCCCTTTGTCATTTCATTTTAGTTTTTGGTAGATTTTGATCAGAAAACTCGCTCGGCAATGTCATTCATTCCGAGTAAAGAATATAAAAAATATTTAAGGATTTAAAGCGCAACCCCGTCATACTACAAAGTTCCCACGCAACATTTAAGTAGTCTGAGATTCAGTGACTGATGTACACTTCCTCGGTGAAGTATTACAAATATACCGCGGTAAACTACTGAATAAGGTTCGAAAAGTGTTTATTTTTTAAGATCTCGTACAAAAATAGAGTCCCTTTGTCATTTCATTTTAGTTTTTGGTAGATTTTGATCAGAAAACTCGCTCGGCAATGTCATTCATTCCGAGTAAAGAATATAAAAAATATTTAAGGATTTAAAGCGCAACCCCGTCATACTACAAAGTTCCCACGCAACATTTAAGTAGTCTGAGATTCAGTGACTGATGTACACTTCCTCGGTGAAGTATTACAAATATACCGCGGTAAACTACTGAATAAGGTTCGAAAAGTGTTTATTTTTTAAGATCTCGTACAAAAATAGAGTCCCTTTGTCATTTCATTTTAGTTTTTGGTAGATTTTGATCAGAAAACTCGCTCGGCAATGTCATTCATTCCGAGTAAAGAATATAAAAAATATTTAAGGATTTAAAGCGCAACCCCGTCATACTACAAAGTTCCCACGCAACATTTAAGTAGTCTGAGATTCAGTGACTGATGTACACTTCCTCGGTGAAGTATTACAAATATACCGCGGTAAACTACTGAATAAGGTTCGAAAAGTGTTTATTTTTTAAGATCTCGTACAAAAATAGAGTCCCTTTGTCATTTCATTTTAGTTTTTGGTAGATTTTGATCAGAAAACTCGCTCGGCAATGTCATTCATTCCGAGTAAAGAATATAAAAAATATTTAAGGATTTAAAGCGCAACCCCGTCATACTACAAAGTTCCCACGCAACATTTAAGTAGTCTGAGATTCAGTGACTGATGTACACTTCCTCGGTGAAGTATTACAAATATACCGCGGTAAACTACTGAATAAGGTTCGAAAAGTGTTTATTTTTTAAGATCTCGTACAAAAATAGAGTCCCTTTGTCATTTCATTTTAGTTTTTGGTAGATTTTGATCAGAAAACTCGCTCGGCAATGTCATTCATTCCGAGTAAAGAATATAAAAAATATTTAAGGATTTAAAGCGCAACCCCGTCATACTACAAAGTTCCCACGCAACATTTAAGTAGTCTGAGATTCAGTGACTGATGTACACTTCCTCGGTGAAGTATTACAAATATACCGCGGTAAACTACTGAATAAGGTTCGAAAAGTGTTTATTTTTTAAGATCTCGTACAAAAATAGAGTCCCTTTGTCATTTCATTTTAGTTTTTGGTAGATTTTGATCAGAAAACTCGCTCGGCAATGTCATTCATTCCGAGTAAAGAATATAAAAAATATTTAAGGATTTAAAGCGCAACCCCGTCATACTACAAAGTTCCCACGCAACATTTAAGTAGTCTGAGATTCAGTGACTGATGTACACTTCCTCGGTGAAGTATTACAAATATACCGCGGTAAACTACTGAATAAGGTTCGAAAAGTGTTTATTTTTTAAGATCTCGTACAAAAATAGAGTCCCTTTGTCATTTCATTTTAGTTTTTGGTAGATTTTGATCAGAAAACTCGCTCGGCAATGTCATTCATTCCGAGTAAAGAATATAAAAAATATTTAAGGATTTAAAGCGCAACCCCGTCATACTACAAAGTTCCCACGCAACATTTAAGTAGTCTGAGATTCAGTGACTGATGTACACTTCCTCGGTGAAGTATTACAAATATACCGCGGTAAACTACTGAATAAGGTTCGAAAAGTGTTTATTTTTTAAGATCTCGTACAAAAATAGAGTCCCTTTGTCATTTCATTTTAGTTTTTGGTAGATTTTGATCAGAAAACTCGCTCGGCAATGTCATTCATTCCGAGTAAAGAATATAAAAAATATTTAAGGATTTAAAGCGCAACCCCGTCATACTACAAAGTTCCCACGCAACATTTAAGTAGTCTGAGATTCAGTGACTGATGTACACTTCCTCGGTGAAGTATTACAAATATACCGCGGTAAACTACTGAATAAGGTTCGAAAAGTGTTTATTTTTTAAGATCTCGTACAAAAATAGAGTCCCTTTGTCATTTCATTTTAGTTTTTGGTAGATTTTGATCAGAAAACTCGCTCGGCAATGTCATTCATTCCGAGTAAAGAATATAAAAAATATTTAAGGATTTAAAGCGCAACCCCGTCATACTACAAAGTTCCCACGCAACATTTAAGTAGTCTGAGATTCAGTGACTGATGTACACTTCCTCGGTGAAGTATTACAAATATACCGCGGTAAACTACTGAATAAGGTTCGAAAAGTGTTTATTTTTTAAGATCTCGTACAAAAATAGAGTCCCTTTGTCATTTCATTTTAGTTTTTGGTAGATTTTGATCAGAAAACTCGCTCGGCAATTTCATTCATTCCGAGTAAAGAATATAAAAAATATTTAAGGATTTAAAGCGCAACCCCGTCATACTACAAAGTTCCCACGCAACATTTAAGTAGTCTGAGATTCAGTGACTGATGTACACTTCCTCGGTGAAGTATTACAAATATACCGCGGTAAACTACTGAATAAGGTTCGAAAAGTGTTTATTTTTTAAGATCTCGTACAAAAATAGAGTCCCTTTGTCATTTCATTTTAGTTTTTGGTAGATTTTGATCAGAAAACTCGCTCGGAAATGTCATTCATTCCGAGTAAAGAATATAAAAAATATTTAAGGATTTAAAGCGCAACCCCGTCATACTACAAAGTTCCCACGCAACATTTAAGTAGTCTGAGATTCAGTGACTGATGTACACTTCCTCGCCCTCGCAAAAGATATTTACCAAATATACCGCGGTAAACTACTGAATAAGGTTCGAAAAGTGTTTATTTTTTAAGATCTCGTACAAATATAGAGTAATTTTGTCATTTCATTTTAGTTTTTGGTAGATTTTGATCAGAAAACTCGCTCGGCAATGTCATTCATTCCGAGTAAAGAATATAAAAAATATTTAAGGATTTAAAGCGCAACCCCGTCATACTACAAAGTTCCCACGCAACATTTAAGTAGTCTGAGATTCAGTGACTGATGTACACTTCCTCGGTGAAGTATTACAAATATACCGCGGTAAACTACTGAATAAGGTTCGAAAAGTGTACACTTCCTTGGTGTACTATAAAGTTCCCACGCAACATTTAAGTAGTCTGAGATTCAGTTACTGATGTACACTTCCTCGGTGAAGTATTACAAATATACCGCGGTAAACTACTGAATAAGGTTCGAAAAGTGTTTATTTTTAAGATCTCGTACAAAAATAGAGTCCCTTTGTCATTTCATTTTAGTTTTTGGTAGATTTTGATCAGAAAACTCGCTCGGCAATGTCATTCATTCCGAGTAAAGAATATAAAAAATATTTAAGGATTTAAAGCGCAACCCCGTCATACTACAAAGTTCCCACGCAACATTTAAGTAGTCTGAGATTCAGTGACTGATGTACACTTCCTCGGTGAAGTATTACAAATATACCGCGGTAAACTACTGAATAAGGTTCGAAAAGTGTTTATTTTTTAAGATCTCGTACAAAAATAGAGTCCCTTTGTCATTTCATTTTAGTTTTTGGTAGATTTTGATCAGAAAACTCGCTCGGCAATGTCATTCATTCCGAGTAAAGAATATAAAAAATATTTAAGGATTTAAAGCGCAACCCCGTCATACTACAAAGTTCCCACGCAACATTTAAGTAGTCTGAGATTCAGTGACTGATGTACACTTCCTCGGTGAAGTATTACAAATATACCGCGGTAAACTACTGAATAAGGTTCGAAAAGTGTTTATTTTTAAGATCTCGTACAAAAATAGAGTCCCTTTGTCATTTCATTTTAGTTTTTGGTAGATTTTGATCAGAAAACTCGCTCGGCAATGTCATTCATTCCGAGTAAAGAATATAAAAAATATTTAAGGATTTAAAGCGCAACCCCGTCATACTACAAAGTTCCCACGCAACATTTAAGTAGTCTGAGATTCAGTGACTGATGTACACTTCCTCGGTGAAGTATTACAAATATACCGCGGTAAACTACTGAATAAGGTTCGAAAAGTGTTTATTTTTTAAGATCTCGTACAAAAATAGAGTCCCTTTGTCATTTCATTTTAGTTTTTGGTAGATTTTGATCAGAAAACTCGCTCGGCAATGTCATTCATTCCGAGTAAAGAATATAAAAAATATTTAAGGATTTAAAGCGCAACCCCGTCATACTACAAAGTTCCCACGCAACATTTAAGTAGTCTGAGATTCAGTGACTGATGTACACTTCCTTGGTGAAGTATTACAAATATACCGCGGTAAACTACTGAATAAGGTTCGAAAAGTGTTTATTTTTTAAGATCTCGTACAAAAATAGAGTCCCTTTGTCATTTCATTTTAGTTTTTGGTAGATTTTGATCAGAAAACTCGCTCGGCAATGTCATTCATTCCGAGTAAAGAATATAAAAAATATTTAAGGATTTAAAGCGCAACCCCGTCATACTACAAAGTTCCCACGCAACATTTAAGTAGTCTGAGATTCAGTGACTGATGTACACTTCCTTGGTGAAGTATTACAAATATACCGCGGTAAACTACTGAATAAGGTTCGAAAAGTGTTTATTTTTTAAGATCTCGTACAAAAATAGAGTCCCTTTGTCATTTCATTTTAGTTTTTGGTAGATTTTGATCAGAAAACTCGCTCGGCAATGTCATTCATTCCGAGTAAAGAATATAAAAAATATTTAAGGATTTAAAGCGCAACCCCGTCATACTACAAAGTTCCCACGCAACATTTAAGTAGTCTGAGATTCAGTGACTTCACGACCCAATCATTTAAGTAGAAAATCTGAGATTCAGTCCAAGAAATCATGTTGGCTGGGGATGTACACTTCCTTGGTGAAGTATTACAAATATACCGCGGTAAACTACTGAATAAGGTTCGAAAAGTGTTTATTTTTTAAGATCTCGTACAAAAATAGAGTCCCTTTGTCATTTCATTTTAGTTTTTGGTAGATTTTGATCAGAAAACTCGCTCGGCAATGTCATTCATTCCGAGTAAAGAATATAAAAAATATTTAAGGATTTAAAGCGCAACCCCGTCATACTATAAAGTTCCCACGCAACATTTAAGTAGTCTGAGATTCAGTGACTGATGTACACTTCCTCGGTGAAGTATTACAAATATACCGCGGTAAACTACTGAATAAGGTTCGAAAAGTGTTTATTTTTAAGATCTCGTACAAAAATAGAGTCCCTTTGTCATTTCATTTTAGTTTTTGGTAGATTTTGATCAGAAAACTCGCTCGGCAATGTCATTCATTCCGAGTAAAGAATATAAAAAATATTTAAGGATTTAAAGCGCAACCCCGTCATACTACAAAGTTCCCACGCAACATTTAAGTAGTCTGAGATTCAGTGACTGATAAAGGACCATATTGGGAAATATCACTTCCAACAAAGGTCCAAGAAATCATGTTGGCTGGGGATGTACACTTCCTTGGTGAAGTATTACAAATATACCGCGGTAAACTACTGAATAAGGTTCGAAAAGTGTTTATTTTTTAAGATCTCGTACAAAAATAGAGTCCCTTTGTCATTTCATTTTAGTTTTTGGTAGATTTTGATCAGAAAACTCGCTCGGCAATGTCATTCATTCCGAGTAAAGAATATAAAAAATATTTAAGGATTTAAAGCGCAACCCCGTCATACTACAAAGTTCCCACGCAACATTTAAGTAGTCTGAGATTCAGTGACTGATGTACACTTCCTTGGTGAAGTATTACAAATATACCGCGGTAAACTACTGAATAAGGTTCGAAAAGTGTTTATTTTTTAAGATCTCGTACAAAAATAGAGTCCCTTTGTCATTTCATTTTAGTTTTTGGTAGATTTTGATCAGAAAACTCGCTCGGCAATGTCATTCATTCCGAGTAAAGAATATAAAAAATATTTAAGGATTTAAAGCGCAACCCCGTCATACTACAAAGTTCCCACGCAACATTTAAGTAGTCTGAGATTCAGTGACTGATGTACACTTCCTCGGTGAAGTATTACAAATATACCGCGGTAAACTACTGAATAAGGTTCGAAAAGTGTTTATTTTTAAGATCTCGTACAAAAATAGAGTCCCTTTGTCATTTCATTTTAGTTTTTGGTAGATTTTGATCAGAAAACTCGCTCGGCAATGTCATTCATTCCGAGTAAAGAATATAAAAAATATTTAAGGATTTAAAGCGCAACCCCGTCATACTACAAAGTTCCCACGCAACATTTAAGTAGTCTGAGATTCAGTGACTGATGTACACTTCCTTGGTGAAGTATTACAAATATACCGCGGTAAACTACTGAATAAGGTTCGAAAAGTGTTTATTTTTTAAGATCTCGTACAAAAATAGAGTCCCTTTGTCATTTCATTTTAGTTTTTGGTAGATTTTGATCAGAAAACTCGCTCGGCAATGTCATTCATTCCGAGTAAAGAATATAAAAAATATTTAAGGATTTAAAGCGCAACCCCGTCATACTACAAAGTTCCCACGCAACATTTAAGTAGTCTGAGATTCAGTGACTGATGTACACTTCCTTGGTGAAGTATTACAAATATACCGCGGTAAACTACTGAATAAGGTTCGAAAAGTGTTTATTTTTTAAGATCTCGTACAGAAATAGAGTCCCTTTGTCATTTCATTTTAGTTTTTGGTAGATTTTGATCAGAAAACTCGCTCGGCAATGTCATTCATTCCGAGTAAAGAATATAAAAAATATTTAAGGATTTAAAGCGCAACCCCGTCATACTACAAAGTTCCCACGCAACATTTAAGTAGTCTGAGATTCAGTGACTGATGTACACTTCCTCGGTGAAGTATTACAAATATACCGCGGTAAACTACTGAATAAGGTTCGAAAAGTGTTTATTTTTTAAGATCTCGTACAAAAATAGAGTCCCTTTGTCATTTCATTTTAGTTTTTGGAAGATTTTGATCAGAAAACTCGCTCGGCAATGTCATTCATTCCGAGTAAAGAATATAAAAAATATTTAAGGATTTAAAGCGCAACCCCGTCATACTACAAAGTTCCCACGCAACATTTAAGTAGTCTGAGATTCAGTGACTGATGTACACTTCCTCGGTGAAGTATTACAAATATACCGCGGTAAACTACTGAATAAGGTTCGAAAAGTGTTTATTTTTTAAGATCTCGTACAAAAATAGAGTCCCTTTGTCATTTCATTTTAGTTTTTGGTAGATTTTGATCAGAAAACTCGCTCGGCAATGTCATTCATTCCGAGTAAAGAATATAAAAAATATTTAAGGATTTAAAGCGCAACCCCGTCATACTACAAAGTTCCCACGCAACATTTAAGTAGTCTGAGATTCAGTGACTGATGTACACTTCCTTGGTGAAGTATTACAAATATACCGCGGTAAACTACTGAATAAGGTTCGAAAAGTGTTTATTTTTTAAGATCTCGTACAGAAATAGAGTCCCTTTGTCATTTCATTTTAGTTTTTGGTAGATTTTGATCAGAAAACTCGCTCGGCAATGTCATTCATTCCGAGTAAAGAATATAAAAAATATTTAAGGATTTAAAGCGCAACCCCGTCATACTACAAAGTTCCCACGCAACATTTAAGTAGTCTGAGATTCAGTGACTGATGTACACTTCCTCGGTGAAGTATTACAAATATACCGCGGTAAACTACTGAATAAGGTTCGAAAAGTGTTTATTTTTTAAGATCTCGTACAAAAATAGAGTCCCTTTGTCATTTCATTTTAGTTTTTGGAAGATTTTGATCAGAAAACTCGCTCGGCAATGTCATTCATTCCGAGTAAAGAATATAAAAAATATTTAAGGATTTAAAGCGCAACCCCGTCATACTACAAAGTTCCCACGCAACATTTAAGTAGTCTGAGATTCAGTGACTGATGTACACTTCCTCGGTGAAGTATTACAAATATACCGCGGTAAACTACTGAATAAGGTTCGAAAAGTGTTTATTTTTTAAGATCTCGTACAAAAATAGAGTCCCTTTGTCATTTCATTTTAGTTTTTGGTAGATTTTGATCAGAAAACTCGCTCGGCAATGTCATTCATTCCGAGTAAAGAATATAAAAAATATTTAAGGATTTAAAGCGCAACCCCGTCATACTATAAAGTTCCCACGCAACATTTAAGTAGTCTGAGATTCAGTGACTGATGTACACTTCCTCGGTGAAGTATTACAAATATACCGCGGTAAACTACTGAATAAGGTTCGAAAAGTGTTTATTTTTAAGATCTCGTACAAAAATAGAGTCCCTTTGTCATTTCATTTTAGTTTTTGGTAGATTTTGATCAGAAAACTCGCTCGGCAATGTCATTCATTCCGAGTAAAGAATATAAAAAATATTTAAGGATTTAAAGCGCAACCCCGTCATACTACAAAGTTCCCACGCAACATTTAAGTAGTCTGAGATTCAGTGACTGATGTACACTTCCTTGGTGAAGTATTACAAATATACCGGTGTGATTTAAATAAAGAACAAGATTTTAAATTGTAAACGAGATTTGTATTGAAGGACTTACGAGGCAGGATACAGAAGACAGCACTCAACTTATCGGGGTTTGGGGTGAGTTTATATAAGGAGGGGTAGGTTAGGGTGTGGTCGAAGTTTCATCCCTGAGGGATAGAAACTTCGACGGGCTTCCAGGGTGGTGGTGCAATCATTGCACCATCACCCTGAATTAGGGTAAGGAATTCGGGGTTACAGGGAGAAACAGGTTTACGAAAACATCCTACGTGACTATTGTCACGTAGACCATTACACTCCTTCCCCTTTTCCAAAATTGGACCATATACCAAAAAAACAGGTCATAATAAAGCACTACAATAAAAGAAAAGACTACGTGCAAACATTTTTTTTAATTTTTTTTTAAACTTTACTTTTTTTTTCCTTTGGTGCGTCATGGCAGCGTCCCATTCCGCACCTATCCAATCTTGCTCCGCTTTTTTTATGCGGGCAAGCTCTTCTCGCATCCGGTTACTCCGGATGTAGCTTTCTACGTTGTACTCTTCGATGATCCTTTTCCTTGTGGCCGCCGCTACTTCCACAGGTATCGGAGGTAGTGGGGGAAGTTTCTGAAGCTGTAGCTCGATGTTCCACGGGCGTCCTATAAAAGGAGGGGTGGAGGGTCTTCTTTTTTCTTCTTCTTGTCTTTGTTTCAAATCGATCCAGTAGTTTTCCCAATACTCTTCTTCTTCGCTGTTTAACGAGCTAAGCTCGTCGTCGTCTTCTTCTTCTTCTTCGTCTTCTTTGCCTTCTTCTTCTGCTTCCTCTGCAACTTCTTTCACTTTTTCTTCTTTTTCGGCCTTCTTTTCTTCTTCTTTTCCTTTGGGTGTCGCTCCTTCTTCCTCGTAGTAGGCTCCGGATAAAATGTGGGATTTGCCACGTCCCAACCCATATTGTGGGGTGGAAGTGGTCACTTCGTCGCTCGTGGTGACACTGATCGTCACCACACAGACGTCTTTTTGTGATTGAGACATGTCTGTTTTTTCTTCTTGGTTTGATTGTTGGATGTGGAGTGTCGTGTCTTGGGGTTGATTGGTTTATATAGGGGTAGGATGAAGGTTAACATCAAGGTTATTAGGAAAATCTTGTAGTTACTAAGGGTATTCAAGTAAGGGTAAACAACTTTTAACTGCTGTAGGGAAGGGTGGGTTAAATGTACGAATAAGGGAAATTCCTTTTTCAGTGCTGATTTTTTATTTTTTTTTTTTTTTTTTTTTTTTTTTTTTTTTTTTTTTTTTTTTTTTTTTTTTTTTTTTTTTAATGTGAATTTTAGTTACTAAGGGAATCTACACATTTAATATGGAGGGAATATTTGCTTACATCGTATTTGGATCGCAAGGGCAATGATCTTCCCAAACGAGTCCTTTACCTACGACGTAGCTACAATGTTTATGTGAGTGTGCGATTTCAACAGGAGGGACATTTGAAACTACTGGAGGGTTATGACTGGAGGGCATGATAGATGTTAGCATTGGGGAAACAAGTTCGATGGGGGCATCTTGTCTATTTCGTTGCAAACGTCTACGTTCTAAGAAGTCGTTAAATAGTTTTAAAAGTTTTGGAAGGGGATTAAACAAAATTAAAAGTCTAACTGTGATAAGAAATAACACAAAGCTAATTACTGAAATGACAATGATTTTTAAGTACTTGGTCCAACTAAACATTTCTCCAATTTTACTTTCTTGTTTCTTATTCATGACCAAGTCTGAGAGGGAGTTAGTATTTGTGTCTTGAATTCGACCAATTAAATCGTTTAAGACGTTTAATTGCTCGAGATCTGAAATAGTATGAGCGGGGTGGGCATGTGAAGCATAGTCGTAATCTTTTAAGGGTAGTTCTTCAAAATGAGATAATAAATTTAAATTTGGAGTGTGAATGTTTGGCTTTTGTTCAATCCAATCATTCCTTTCTGTGTTATGGACCCAATGATAAGTTTTTCCGTTCAAGTTTACTAAATTTGATTTCCAAAAACATTTTGAAAAAGGATGTAAAGACCATCCGTCTGTTCCAATTGTATAATTTTTACTATTAAAAATGGTAAATGGCTGGAAGCCACAACGAGTTTCTACTGCGGTGATGTTCAATCTTTGTTTCTTACATTCCTGTAGCAACAGAGATTGACCAAGACCTTGAATTCTTGAACAAACGGGTAACTGCAGTGTTGATGCTGCGAGTAGTCCATTTGTTTGAGACAATGTTATAGCCTGTATTCGTCTAATGGTTGATAGTTGGCAATACATTTGCCTAATTTCCTCAGCAAGTTTGTTTTCTTGATCAATCACGATTCCAGCTTTAAACTGTTCGTGTAACGGAGAAAGCAAACCTTTAACTAACTCTGGTAATTGGTTTAATAATGCACTAGAGTTATTTGCTTCTTCGTTTACTATAATCTTTTTAGTTGGTGTTTCTTTTGGGCGCTCTTGTTTAGCTTCACCTTCTGCCCTACTTTGTGTTGATTCTTGTCCCTTTAAACTTACAAGGTTAACTTTCGATTGGTCTAAACGGGTTTCGTCAATGGTCGATGCGCTCGGCGCATTAACTGGTTCTGTTCTCTCACTGGTCTCATCTACTACTTGTTGACCTTGATCGTTTGTTGACTTTAAAGTTACTTGTGATTCAGCTAATATTGCGGTTGAACGTACTGTGACTGGTTCTATTCTATCTACTTCATCAAAATTTTGAAGAGTTTCTTTTAATGGAGGAGACTCGTAATCTCCGTATTCGTAACCTAATTCTTCTTGTGCGGGATCATTACTTCTCGGGTTTACTACGTGACTCTCGTTATGAGTAGTCTTGTCTGAGCTGTTTTGTCGTTCTATGAGAGTGAAATTTTCTAATTTTATAACGTTTTCGGTTGTCGCCTGTGTTGTAGTAGTCGTAGGTTTTACAGTAGTCGTAGTAGTCGTTGGAATTGTGGTAGTCGTTGGGTTAGTAGTTTGACGGGTTGTTATTTGTGTTGTGGTTGATAGAGTGGTTGTAGTGGATTTTTGGGTTGAAGTAGTAGTTGAAGGTTTTGTTGTAGTAGTCGTTATGGGTCTGAATGTAGTTCTGGTACCGGTTGTTGTGGATTTTGGGTTTGTTGTGGTTGCAATTGTTGAGGGCATCGAGGTTGTTGTACTATGGGTAGTTGTTTTGGTCGTGACTGTGAGTGGAGTAGTTGATTTTGTTGTTGAAATTTGAGTACTAGTTGTTGTGGATTTAGTGGTTGTGATTGTGGGTTTACTAGTAGTGGTAGAACTTGTGCTAGTGGTTGGTTTGGAAGTAGTTGAAGTCGTTGTAATTTGTGTTATTTTAGGAGTCGTGGTACTTTGTGTAATTGTTGGTTTAGTGGTTGTGGAACTTTGTGTGGGTTTAGGGGTATTTGCCTTTGTAGTACTTTGTATGGTTGGCTTAACTATGGACGTAGGTGTTGGGGTAAAATCGGGTGCGTCGAATTCTGTGTCAGTGTGTGATTCAAATGCCATACGATTAAGGATTGTAGGCATTTTCGGCAAGGGCATGTTGAAAGTGATAAAAATATTACGCAGTTCACGGGCTCTATCGGCTGTTAAAAATGGTTTTGTCGTCGAATTGAGTAGCATCGGGTTATAAAACTCGAATTGCCATTTTTGTCGTCGTAACTTTTGGTCTTCGCCACAATCGCCTAAGTGGAGTAGTTTCGTCAATACGGTGTGTTGTAGGCATTTCCCAGAATAAAGTTCAATAAATTGTCCGGTTTGCATGTCTCTTCCGAAAAGAGAACTGTGCTCGTTGCATTTGCCCAAATTTGAATCGGTTTCGTTGACGGAAAGGCATTTATTAGTGCCAAATAATCTAATTGTAAAATCTGCTGAGTATTCGAAATTTTGTAAAGGTTCGTCATCGAAGCATGATTTTAAGAATATTCCATCTTTGTTGTCGGTACTCGTTACACAATGTTTGTTATGTTTGTTTCTTTTGTTAATAAGTTTTCCCCAGAAATAAACATTATCTATGTCCTGAATTGTCTCTGTATCTGCGCTTCTAAGTTCATTGGTTGTAAATTCTAAATCTTCTAAAGAGGGTAACGGATTATTTCTAAGAAATTCCGGATTAATGTTTATATTTTCAATTTTCCAAGTTTGAATGTTTCGATTATTACTGGAACACGGGTTTAAGATGACTCTACGTTCTTTTAACATTGGGTCTTCGATTCTACTAAGGACTCTAGTTGAAGCTGTGAGACATAGATTACTATTGATTTCTACTATAAGATGTTCAGAACTATCGATTAACCATTTAGATTTACTATATTGGCATTGTAGTAAAATAACTGTTAGATCGGGCTGAGCTGTAAAGCATAGGTCTGAATTGGTTTTTCTAATTGTTCTATTTGTTAAGTACTCGAATGATTGAATATTGGGGTCTTGTAATTTCCCATTTGAACTTTGGAATGATGGTGTAAAAACTCTAGTGGTTATTGCGAGCCCCGTAGGGGCGATGCTTATAATCGAGTCAAATTGGTTTTCGGCGTCTGCTTGTCTGTCTGTCTGTCTGTCTGTCTGTCTGTCTGTCTGTCTGTCTGTCTAAAGCTAATTCATTTAACGCTTGATCATAAGTCTGGATATTTCTACGTCGTCTAAAGTGATTAAAAAGGGGCATTCCTAAAGCTATATAAGTGTTTGGAACTCCTATTACTTTGTATGTATTATTTATAGTATTACATATGGATCCAATTTGAGTTTCGAATAAAATTTCTAATTGCCTATCTTTGTCTACTAAGCGCCCATATTTTTGGCCATCTACTTTTGTTTTTGATAGTTTACCATTACCAGCTATGATTGTTTCAGTACCACAGTTTAATTCTGGGCCTGTTTTAGGCTTATGCCAAACTATTGTGTTATGATTAAATACAAATTTTTCATCTCCTACGCTAACATTGTGGTATCCAAATGGTGAAATTATAGGACCATTGGGAGTTTCCTGACGCAAAGTTATCTCGTGAGCTAAACAGTTTACTACGGAGTATTCACGAATTGTATTCCAACTTCCTTCTCCTTTCGGTTCTTGTACAAAGCTATAGGTCTTATCGTTTTTCAGAATTCGATTGCCTGCGCAAGTCAGACTGTTGACCATATCCCAACATTCTGACTGGCTAACTTCTCTCGTGGTGTGAAAGTGTTCTGTATCATAAGAGCCTATCCAGAAAGAACCTGTTATACGCTTCGTAAGTACCCATTCGGAACAGGAAAGTCCTGTCCAAGCTAAATTTGTTGTAAGTTTTGTCATTATTTTATATTTCGCGGGTTTTTTAGCTTGCATTGGGTAATCTTCATGTGGTTGTGAACAATATTTCGGGTCGGTTAAATCTAAAAGTCCTCTAGTACTAGGTTTACTACAATCGCACGCGGTCATGTAGATAGATTCCACGGTTAGTGAGAATAAGATTATGAGTAGACTTACATATAGGGTTGGGCTCGCCATCTGTATAAAACAGAAATATTTCTAGAATCGTCTTGTTGGACGAGTTGATTGTCGTAGATTGTATCTCGTTGTAGTCGGTGGTGTAGGACTTCGAGGTCGATATGACCTGAAGTTGACAGTAGGTCGTCTGATTGGTCTAGGTATAGCTGTTGGATTCAGGTATTTATTCTCGTGCATTTCATTTTGTCTCCATTGATGATCGTTAACAACGACACTGAAGCCATAGGGTAATTGGCTTCGTATTGTCCTTATTTCATCCATTAATCTGTAGTCTTGAGGTATGATTGTCCTCGTGTTGTACGTATGTGGTATAGCGCTACGGGCATCATTGTATGCTTGTACCGGTTGTCTGTATCGCCTGACGGGCTGTCTGGGTTGTATTTCCCGTCTGTTATTTTCTTGATTTATTTCTCTCTCTCTCTCGGTCTCATTCCTTCTTTTAACTCTCTCGTGACTTTGTCGCGTTGTAGCCGTAGGGTATGGTAATGAATGACCTTGGCGCTCCACTGTCTTTGGTGGGCGTCCTCTTCGTTTTGGTTGTTGTTGCTTTTCATTAGTTGCTTGCTGTCCCATTGATCGCTCTGCTTCTAATGGTTTTTGTGGAGCAGGGGCAGTATTTTTCCTCGGGCGACCTCTGCGCTTTTTCTCAATTGGGACTGTTTCTACTTTATTTTCTACTTCTTGCGATTGCTCGTCTTTCGCTGGATTATTAGAGTTATCGGTCGTAATGAACTTTTTAAGTCTATTTACATGAACTACAAAACGACTTTTCCTTCTAGATTCTGTTGTCTCTATCTCATAATTTAATGGAGAAAATTGTTTTATTATTACATAAGGGCCTATCCAACGATTTTGAAATTTTCCTGTCGTTGGTGGAGATTTTAATAGTACGATATCTCCTACCTTGTAAGATTGAATTTTACTACGGGTATCATAATGTTCTTTTTGCTTTGTTTGTGCCTTTAATAAATTATTTCGAGCGAATTCTAAAGCTTTTTGCCATTGCTGTTTGTATACTTCGTTATGATTCTCTGTCATTTGATAACGTCTACTAATTATATATTCGTTAGGCAATATAGGTTCTCTACCATAGAAAAGATAAAATGGCGTTTGTTTAAGAGTTGCTTGTTCAGTTGAGTTATAAGCTAATGTTACAAAAGGTAGATATTTGTCCCATGTTTCTGGTTCTTCATTGACATAGCAAGCAAGCATGTCACAGAGTGTTCTATTAAATCTTTCTACTAGTCCGTCTGTTTGTGGATGATAACTAGTTGTTTTTATTTGCTTAATCTTAAATAATTCACATATATTTTTAACTAAAATTGATAAGAAATTCGTTCCTTGATCGGTTAAAACGTTTTCTGGTGCGCCGTATTTTGATATAACTTCATTTACAAAGTGTGCTGCCACAGTCGGTGCTTTCTGATTCACCATTGGTATAGTAATAGCAAATCTAGAGGCATAGTCCGACAATACGAGAATGTACTTATTACCATTTCTACTTTCTTGAACTGGTCCTACTATATCCATAGCAATCCGTTCCCAAACTCGTTCGGCGGGTTGCAATGGTTGTAGCGGAGCCTTACTTTCCCCGGTTGCTTTCCGTTTTGCGCATGTCACACAATTGTTGACATGATCGACAACGGTCTGCTTCCATTGGGGCCAATAGTAACGTTTTTTAATTCTGGCTATAGTCTTTGCTATTCCCAAATGTCCTGCTAGCATGTGATCATGATTCAATTCTAAAATTTCTTTAACTCTATTCTTGGGTATAACTAAACGTGTTTCTTTATAAACTAATTCTCCTGTTTCTAAAACTTGATAATTTCCTGGACTGGTTTCTGGGTTCTCTTTTAAACTTTTTATTATTTTCGTACAATATTCGTCATTTCCTTGGTCAACTATCCAATTTCCTTCTGTCCCTTCAAGAGCAGTTACCAAAACAGGAGGTACTGGTATGCGACTAAGACAATCAGCGTTTTGATTCGTCTTGCCGGCACGGTATCCTATTTCAATATTATGCTCTTGAATTTTGAGCGCCCATCTGGCAAGTCTGCCAGCTGGTTCCACCTTGCTCATTAACCATTCTAAAGGCTTATGATCAGTGAACACGGTAAATTTACGCCCATATAGATAAGGTTTGAATACTTCTATCGCGTGTATTATTGCGTATGCTTCTTTCTCAGTTGTTGACCATTTCGCCTGTCTGTCGTCTAAATGTTTCGACGTATAGGCTATGACGACCTCCTGGTCGTCGGATCTTACTTGATCCCCTGACTGAGGTGGACTTTGTATCTGGGCTAACACTGCTCCTATCCCGTATCCTGAAGCGTCCGTATGGATGATAAATTCGCGCGTAAAGTCCGGATACCTCAGAATAGGCGTGGACGTGAGACAGTGTTTGATACAATTAAAGGCGTCCCTTTGTGAGTCCCCCCATTCCCAAGCTACATTTTTTCTCGTTAGCATCGTTAAGGGATGAGCTTTGTCAGCAAAAGCTCTTATAAACTTTCGGTAATAGCTAGCTAAGCCTAAGAAGGAACTTAACTCCTTCGAATTACGGGGTTCAGGATAGTCGATAATGGCTTTGACCTTTTTCTCGTTTGGCGCAACACCTTCGGTTGATACTACATGTCCTAAATAATCTATTTTATCTTTAAAGAATTCACATTTTTTCAGTTTCAATTTTAATCCATTTATGGCTAGCAGTCGAAATACGGTCGCGAGATGCTTGATATGATCATCTATCGATTTGCTAAATACGATAATGTCGTCCAAGTAAACTAAGGTTGATTGGTAAAGGACAGGTTTTAAAATTTTGTTCATCAATCTTTGAAAAGTGCCTGGAGCATTTGTCAATCCGAACGGCATTCGGTTAAACTCATACTGTCCGTATTCACAAATGAAGGCTGTTTTATGTTTATCTTCTTCTTCAATTTCAATTTGCCAATATCCACTAAATAAATCCAAAGTACTAAAGAATTTTGCTCCATGTAATGCGTCAATCGTGTCATCAATGCGTGGAAGTGGGTATCTGTCCTTAACCGTTGCCTTGTTTAACTGGCGATAATCAATACAAAATCTCATTTCGCCTCCCTTCTTTGGTACCATTACTACGGGAGCTGCGTATGGGCTCGTACTTTCTCTAATAATATGATGAGCCTCCATTTCGTCTATATGGCTTCTTACTACTATTTTTAAACTTTCAGGCGTTCTACGCAATGGTAAATTAATTGGTTTCGAGTTCTCTGTTGTAATCTTATGTTTAATGGCACATGCCATACCTAATTCGGACATTTTCTCTGCAAAAAGATTGCTATTGTCGAATAAAAGTTGTCTAACTGCTTGCAAATGTTCTTTCGGGACGTGTGGTAGATTAAACTTTTCCTCTGGTTCAATACGGATATTATATAAAGGTTGAACAGGCAATTTTAAGCTTTTAGTTTGCTCGTTATACTGATAATCAAGGCTTCTTTTTTTGTATTAATTACTATATCAAGATTATGTAGAAAATCTATTCCCAAGATACATCCTTCGTCTAAATGTTCTAATATGTAAAAAGTATGTTTATAATCATGTTGGTTAGATAATTTTATTTCTATTTCGTATATCCCTTTAACCTTGATTACATCTCCTGATACCGTTTTAAAGACAGGTTTAGTATTTCTGTTTTTGTCTACCAGTTTTTCGAAAGGTAGTTTTTTAAGTAAGCTTAAACTTATGAAACTAGCTGCGGCACCTGTATCTACTAATGCTTGTGCCTTAACATTATAAAAAGTGATAGGTATACGAATAAGTTGTGGAAAAGATTCAAGATTTATATGGTTAATGTTAATTTTTCGCTTTATTACTGGACCTAGTGCGCTGATGGCGCTGGCTGATCTTTTCTTGGAGCGTAACATTCTCTTTCTATGTGTCCTCTTTTACCGCAGTTATAACAGTCTTTATCTCTATTGTAGTTAACTCGGTATGTATTGGGACGTTCTTGACCGTTACGTGGTCCTGAGTTATTATTAGGGTAATTGTTTTGTCTGGGCCTATTGTTTCGGTAACCTGCGTTCGATTGTTGTTGGGCGTTGTACGGGTGATGGCTATACGTTTGTGCCGGAGGAGGACCGTAATAGGCAGGGGCTTGTGTTTGCTGTGGGTGTTGTTGGTTAGGATATTGAACAGGATGTTGAATATAAAACTGGTTATTCCAAGGAGGTGGGTAGGGATAAGACGCTTGATTCGAACGGTAGTGTGAGTTTGGACGGTTCTCACCGCGCGGGTTATTGTATCTCCCTGACCTTGATTGTCGCTCCCTATCTGGGTTTTGTGAGTTTATATTCGAATGGCCAGTACCTTGAGGCTGCGAGAAGCTGTTGCCTCGATTTCGTGTTTGACCGTCGTTAAATCGGACCTGGCTGTTTGGTCGACTTGGCCTTCGATTCCCGGATTTGTTGGAAAAGTTGTTAACTACGCCCACAGTTGTTTCGGGTTCTTTTTCCTGTAGATCAGGAGTAGTTTTATTCGTAGTCATCAGAATTTTAACTTGTTGTCGCAAGAGTTCAATTTCGGTCTCTTTATGTGCTAGTTCTTTTGTCAAGTCGTGTTTTGTGGTTACTGCAGCTACTACGGATTTATTTTTCTTTTCTTCATGGATTTCCTTATTGATAACTATACTTTCGGCAGTAAGTGCGATATCGCAAACTTCGTCGTATCCTGGGTCTTTGGTCATACGAGGCCATAACTCTTCTTTTATTTTTGGCAATAACCCATTTAACAAGATATTTCGCTTCTTTTCATCCCTCATTTTCTTTACACTTTTGCTAAGATCTATTGTTTCGTCCGAGGGGTTATCTGACAAGCTCGCTAATTTTCCGTATACGTCATCGAACATACTGTTGATTCCGGAAATGAAAGACTTTGTTCGCTGCCCTGGTAATTGAGCTAAATTATGAAGGGTGTTCTTTAGTTTATCGATATCGGATTCATTCTGGAATCTTTCTATAATGCTCTTTTTCCATGTTTCATAATCGTTTCCATCAAAGTCTCTAATAAATTCCTCCAACCATTCAGCAGCTTCTCCTCTCAACCGTTGGGAGAAGTATCTGATTTTTTCTTCCTCATCCCACTTATTTAAAATTGCTAAAGTCTCGGCTTCTCGTAACCAACTTGTTACTAAGGGGTCTGTTTCCTTTCCACTAAATATGGGTATAGCCTGTTTGTCTTCTTTCGTAAAAAGTTGACCTAGTCCTTTAACAATCGGTTGAATGGAAATGTTTCCGCCCTGTTCTTCTCCGTCATCGCTATGAGTTGACATTTCGTTACGGTACTGGTCTAATTCGGCTTCTAAGTCGTTTGCCCTACGGGTCTGTATCTGTAACTGGTTGTTTAAACTTTCTACCGCGTCTTCTAAAACTCTGATCTTTTCTTCGTCGGTACCTGTTAATTCTCCTGACAAGGTTTTATTATATAGATCAAATGAATCAAATTTTCTGTTGGATTGGAAGCGTTAGCTAGTTGTAGTTTCGCTAATTGATCTTTAAGGTTTTCTATATTATCTTGGTATACTTTTTCGAGTTCTGCCTGTTTACCTAAATCTAATCGGGCGGTTTCTAATTCTTTACGAGTGTTTTGATACCGGTTCTTATAATCGAGTTTGGAAACGTGGGCCCTATCTATTTCGTTTTCAAGAGTTCTTGTTTCTTTCTGTAATGTTTTAACGTTTTCTTGCTCTGTAGACAGGGATTCTTTTAAGGTTTTAACTTCTTCCGCTAATTCTTTGTTAGTTTCGGTTTCTTTAGTTAACTGGTTTTCAAGTTGGGCCTTTAAGTTTTTGAGATCAGCGTAATCGTCGTGAGCCTGTTTTAGTTCGTTTTCTTTCTCTGTCTTCTGCTCTTCTAACTCGGTTATTTGGGAACTATATTTATTTAGGGTATCTTTTAGTAGTCCTACTTCAGCTTTAGCTTTGTCACAATTATTTTCACTGTCACTTACTAAAGAATCGATATGCGCGTTCGCTGATGAGAGCGAGTTAGTGATATATTCAAGTTGCCTTTTTAAGGTATCTTTTTCGGTTTCGCTTTCTTTGAGAAGTGTGACAAGATTTTCGATATCTAGTTGCTTAGTTAGCCACTCTTTTCTTTCCTCACTTAATCTTTCTTCAACACGTTTTTCAACAAGCGCTTCTACTTTGGCTAATTCCTCGTTTAGTTGCGATACAGTTTCACTATGCTTTGCCTCCCGTACCAAAACTTCTCTGTGAAAAATAATTAATACTTTTGATGAAAATTCTGAATTTTTACTGTGCAAGATATCTAATTCCGCCAACAAGTTGTCAAATAGTTTAAATTTTCCTTTCAGTTCAATGAGATTTTCTCGTAAAACTTTTTTACTGGAGGCGATGTGTTCATGCGTGATTAGGTTTTTTCCATAAGTAGGTACACCGAGATATTGTTTATAGAGGGTAAATACGTACGCAATTAAAGTATTGACTGTTTTGTTATATGCAACAGAACGCAACGAATGGAGTTGACTTCTAGTACTAACGTCTAATTCTTGATTACGGTTTTTAGCTTCGAGTTCAATAGATGCTTCTAAAGCGGATAAAAAATCGTCTCTTACTTTCCTTTCTTCCTTGTTCAGTCGTTTTTCAAAGTTACTTTCGTAAATGGTATGATCAGTAAGTTCGTGTAATTCGAGGGACGGGTATAGTCGAGTGAGTGCTGTCACATTTGTCCCTGACGGTTTATCTGTCATTGAGTAATAAAATTTTTCCTACCTTGAAATGCGTAGTGAAGATTGGTTCTTGAAGCACTTTTATATGCGCAAGTTTAAGTTTCTCTTACTTGAAGTTTACAAAATACAATCTTTTCTAAGTCTTTAATAAAACACACCAAACATTACTTGAAAAATTAAAGCCACTCCTGGTTGGCTCGCCAAATGTAATGTTTGATTTGGGGTGATTTAAATAAAGAACAAGATTTTAAATTGTAAACGAGATTTGTATTGAAGGACTTACGAGGCAGGATACAGAAGACAGCACTCAACTTATCGGGGTTTGGGGTGAGTTTATATAAGGAGGGGTAGGTTAGGGTGTGGTCGAAGTTTCATCCCTGAGGGATAGAAACTTCGACGGGCTTCCAGGGTGGTGGTGCAATCATTGCACCATCACCCTGAATTAGGGTAAGGAATTCGGGGTTACAGGGAGAAACAGGTTTACGAAAACATCCTACGTGACTATTGTCACGTAGACCATTACAGACTGATGTACACTTCCTCGGTGAAGTATTACAAATATACCGCGGTAAACTACTGAATAAGGTTCGAAAAGTGTTTATTTTTTAAGATCTCGTACACAAATAGAGTCCCTTTGTCATTTCATTTTAGTTTTTGGAAGATTTTGATCAGAAAACTCGCTCGGCAATGTCATTCATTCCGAGTAAAGAATATAAAAAATATTTAAGGATTTAAAGCGCAACCCCGTCATACTACAAAGTTCCCACGCAACATTTAAGTAGTCTGAGATTCAGTGACTGATGTACACTTCCTTGGTGAAGTATTACAAATATACCGCGGTAAACTACTGAATAAGGTTCGAAAAGTGTTTATTTTTTAAGATCTCGTACAGAAATAGAGTCCCTTTTTCATTTCATTTTAGTTTTTGGTAGATTTTGATCAGAAAACTCGCTCGGCAATGTCATTCATTCCGAGTAAAGAATATAAAAAATATTTAAGGATTTAAAGCGCAACCCCGTCATACTACAAAGTTCCCACGCAACATTTAAGTAGTCTGAGATTCAGTGACTGATGTACACTTCCTCGGTGAAGTATTACAAATATACCGCGGTAAACTACTGAATAAGGTTCGAAAAGTGTTTATTTTTTAAGATCTCGTACACAAATAGAGTCCCTTTGTCATTTCATTTTAGTTTTTGGAAGATTTTGATCAGAAAACTCGCTCGGCAATGTCATTCATTCCGAGTAAAGAATATAAAAAATATTTAAGGATTTAAAGCGCAACCCCGTCATACTACAAAGTTCCCACGCAACATTTAAGTAGTCTGAGATTCAGTGACTGATGTACACTTCCTCGGTGAAGTATTACAAATATACCGCGGTAAACTACTGAATAAGGTTCGAAAAGTGTTTATTTTTTAAGATCTCGTACAAAAATAGAGTCCCTTTGTCATTTCATTTTAGTTTTTGGAAGATTTTGATCAGAAAACTCGCTCGGCAATGTCATTCATTCCGAGTAAAGAATATAAAAAATATTTAAGGATTTAAAGCGCAACCCCGTCATACTACAAAGTTCCCACGCAACATTTAAGTAGTCTGAGATTCAGTGACTGATGTACACTTCCTCGGTGAAGTATTACAAATATACCGCGGTAAACTACTGAATAAGGTTCGAAAAGTGTTTATTTTTAAGATCTCGTACAAAAATAGAGTCCCTTTGTCATTTCATTTTAGTTTTTGGTAGATTTTGATCAGAAAACTCGCTCGGCAATGTCATTCATTCCGAGTAAAGAATATAAAAAATATTTAAGGATTTAAAGCGCAACCCCGTCATACTATAAAGTTCCCACGCAACATTTAAGTAGTCTGAGATTCAGTGACTGATGTACACTTCCTCGGTGAAGTATTACAAATATACCGCGGTAAACTACTGAATAAGGTTCGAAAAGTGTTTATTTTTAAGATCTCGTACAAAAATAGAGTCCCTTTGTCATTTCATTTTAGTTTTTGGTAGATTTTGATCAGAAAACTCGCTCGGCAATGTCATTCATTCCGAGTAAAGAATATAAAAAATATTTAAGGATTTAAAGCGCAACCCCGTCATACTACAAAGTTCCCACGCAACATTTAAGTAGTCTGAGATTCAGTGACTGATGTACACTTCCTCGGTGAAGTATTACAAATATACCGCGGTAAACTACTGAATAAGGTTCGAAAAGTGTTTATTTTTAAGATCTCGTACAAAAATAGAGTCCCTTTGTCATTTCATTTTAGTTTTTGGTAGATTTTGATCAGAAAACTCGCTCGGCAATGTCATTCATTCCGAGTAAAGAATATAAAAAATATTTAAGGATTTAAAGCGCAACCCCGTCATACTATAAAGTTCCCACGCAACATTTAAGTAGTCTGAGATTCAGTGACTGATGTACACTTCCTCGGTGAAGTATTACAAATATACCGCGGTAAACTACTGAATAAGGTTCGAAAAGTGTTTATTTTTTAAGATCTCGTACAAAAATAGAGTCCCTTTGTCATTTCATTTTAGTTTTTGGTAGATTTTGATCAGAAAACTCGCTCGGCAATGTCATTCATTCCGAGTAAATAATATAAAAAATATTTAAGGATTTAAAGCGCAACCCCGTCATACTACAAAGTTCCCACGCAACATTTAAGTAGTCTGAGATTCAGTGACTGATGTACACTTCCTCGGTGAAGTATTACAAATATACCGCGGTAAACTACTGAATAAGGTTCGAAAAGTGTTTATTTTTTAAGATCTCGTACAAAAATAGAGTCCCTTTGTCATTTCATTTTAGTTTTTGGTAGATTTTGATCAGAAAACTCGCTCGGCAATGTCATTCATTCCGAGTAAAGAATATAAAAAATATTTAAGGATTTAAAGCGCAACCCCGTCATACTATAAAGTTCCCACGCAACATTTAAGTAGTCTGAGATTCAGTGACTGATGTACACTTCCTCGGTGAAGTATTACAAATATACCGCGGTAAACTACTGAATAAGGTTCGAAAAGTGTTTATTTTTTAAGATCTCGTACAAAAATAGAGTCCCTTTGTCATTTCATTTTAGTTTTTGGTAGATTTTGATCAGAAAACTCGCTCGGCAATGTCATTCATTCCGAGTAAAGAATATAAAAAATATTTAAGGATTTAAAGCGCAACCCCGTCATACTACAAAGTTCCCACGCAACATTTAAGTAGTCTGAGATTCAGTGACTGATGTACACTTCCTCGGTGAAGTATTACAAATATACCGCGGTAAACTACTGAATAAGGTTCGAAAAGTGTTTATTTTTTAAGATCTCGTACAAAAATAGAGTCCCTTTGTCATTTCATTTTAGTTTTTGGTAGATTTTGATCAGAAAACTCGCTCGGCAATGTCATTCATTCCGAGTAAAGAATATAAAAAATATTTAAGGATTTAAAGCGCAACCCCGTCATACTACAAAGTTCCCACGCAACATTTAAGTAGTCTGAGATTCAGTGACTGATGTACACTTCCTTGGTGAAGTATTACAAATATACCGCGGTAAACTACTGAATAAGGTTCGAAAAGTGTTTATTTTTTAAGATCTCGTACAAAAATAGAGTCCCTTTTTCATTTCATTTTAGTTTTTGGTAGATTTTGATCAGAAAACTCGCTCGGCAATGTCATTCATTCCGAGTAAAGAATATAAAAAATATTTAAGGATTTAAAGCGCAACCCCGTCATACTACAAAGTTCCCACGCAACATTTAAGTAGTCTGAGATTCAGTGACTGATGTACACTTCCTCGGTGAAGTATTACAAATATACCGCGGTAAACTACTGAATAAGGTTCGAAAAGTGTTTATTTTTTAAGATCTCGTACAAAAATAGAGTCCCTTTGTCATTTCATTTTAGTTTTTGGTAGATTTTGATCAGAAAACTCGCTCGGCAATGTCATTCATTCCGAGTAAAGAATATAAAAAATATTTAAGGATTTAAAGCGCAACCCCGTCATACTATAAAGTTCCCACGCAACATTTAAGTAGTCTGAGATTCAGTGACTGATGTACACTTCCTCGGTGAAGTATTACAAATATACCGCGGTAAACTACTGAATAAGGTTCGAAAAGTGTTTATTTTTTAAGATCTCGTACAAAAATAGAGTCCCTTTGTCATTTCATTTTAGTTTTTGGTAGATTTTGATCAGAAAACTCGCTCGGCAATGTCATTCATTCCGAGTAAAGAATATAAAAAATATTTAAGGATTTAAAGCGCAACCCCGTCATACTACAAAGTTCCCACGCAACATTTAAGTAGTCTGAGATTCAGTGACTGATGTACACTTCCTCGGTGAAGTATTACAAATATACCGCGGTACACTACTGAATAAGGTTCGAAAAGTGTTTATTTTTTAAGATCTCGTACAAAAATAGAGTCCCTTTGTCATTTCATTTTAGTTTTTGGTAGATTTTGATCAGAAAACTCGCTCGGCAATGTCATTCATTCCGAGTAAAGAATATAAAAAATATTTAAGGATTTAAAGCGCAACCCCGTCATACTATAAAGTTCCCACGCAACATTTAAGTAGTCTGAGATTCAGTGACTGATGTACACTTCCTCGGTGAAGTATTACAAATATACCGCGGTAAACTACTGAATAAGGTTCGAAAAGTGTTTATTTTTTAAGATCTCGTACAAAAATAGAGTCCCTTTGTCATTTCATTTTAGTTTTTGGTAGATTTTGATCAGAAAACTCGCTCGGCAATGTCATTCATTCCGAGTAAAGAATATAAAAAATATTTAAGGATTTAAAGCGCAACCCCGTCATACTATAAAGTTCCCACGCAACATTTAAGTAGTCTGAGATTCAGTGACTGATGTACACTTCCTCGGTGAAGTATTACAAATATACCGCGGTAAACTACTGAATAAGGTTCGAAAAGTGTTTATTTTTTAAGATCTCGTACAAAAATAGAGTCCCTTTGTCATTTCATTTTAGTTTTTGGTAGATTTTGATCAGAAAACTCGCTCGGCAATGTCATTCATTCCGAGTAAAGAATATAAAAAATATTTAAGGATTTAAAGCGCAACCCCGTCATACTATAAAGTTCCCACGCAACATTTAAGTAGTCTGAGATTCAGTGACTGATGTACACTTCCTCGGTGAAGTATTACAAATATACCGCGGTAAACTACTGAATAAGGTTCGAAAAGTGTTTATTTTTTAAGATCTCGTACAAAAATAGAGTCCCTTTGTCATTTCATTTTAGTTTTTGGTAGATTTTGATCAGAAAACTCGCTCGGCAATGTCATTCATTCCGAGTAAAGAATATAAAAAATATTTAAGGATTTAAAGCGCAACCCCGTCATACTATAAAGTTCCCACGCAACATTTAAGTAGTCTGAGATTCAGTGACTGATGTACACTTCCTCGGTGAAGTATTACAAATATACCGCGGTAAACTACTGAATAAGGTTCGAAAAGTGTTTATTTTTTAAGATCTCGTACAAAAATAGAGTCCCTTTGTCATTTCATTTTAGTTTTTGGTAGATTTTGATCAGAAAACTCGCTCGGCAATGTCATTCATTCCGAGTAAAGAATATAAAAAATATTTAAGGATTTAAAGCGCAACCCCGTCATACTACAAAGTTCCCACGCAACATTTAAGTAGTCTGAGATTCAGTGACTGATGTACACTTCCTCGGTGAAGTATTACAAATATACCGCGGTAAACTACTGAATAAGGTTCGAAAAGTGTTTATTTTTTAAGATCTCGTACAAAAATAGAGTCCCTTTGTCATTTCATTTTAGTTTTTGGTAGATTTTGATCAGAAAACTCGCTCGGCAATGTCATTCATTCCGAGTAAAGAATATAAAAAATATTTAAGGATTTAAAGCGCAACCCCGTCATACTACAAAGTTCCCACGCAACATTTAAGTAGTCTGAGATTCAGTGACTGATGTACACTTCCTCGGTGAAGTATTACAAATATACCG
This sequence comes from Ceriodaphnia dubia, assembly GCA_022539655.2. Lineage (NCBI taxonomy): Eukaryota > Metazoa > Arthropoda > Branchiopoda > Diplostraca > Daphniidae > Ceriodaphnia > Ceriodaphnia dubia. Next base: position 74,423 of record JAKUCG020000198.1, on the reverse strand, counting down.
CGGTAAACTACTGAATAAGGTTCGAAAAGTGTTTATTTTTTAAGATCTCGTACAAAAATAGAGTCCCTTTGTCATTTCATTTTAGTTTTTGGTAGATTTTGATCAGAAAACTCGCTCGGCAATGTCATTCATTCCGAGTAAAGAATATAAAAAATATTTAAGGATTTAAAGCGCAACCCCGTCATACTACAAAGTTCCCACGCAACATTTAAGTAGTCTGAGATTCAGTGACTGATGTACACTTCCTCGGTGAAGTATTACAAATATACCGCGGTAAACTACTGAATAAGGTTCGAAAAGTGTTTATTTTTTAAGATCTCGTACAAAAATAGAGTCCCTTTGTCATTTCATTTTAGTTTTTGGTAGATTTTGATCAGAAAACTCGCTCGGCAATGTCATTCATTCCGAGTAAAGAATATAAAAAATATTTAAGGATTTAAAGCGCAACCCCGTCATACTACAAAGTTCCCACGCAACATTTAAGTAGTCTGAGATTCAGTGACTGATGTACACTTCCTCGGTGAAGTATTACAAATATACCGCGGTAAACTACTGAATAAGGTTCGAAAAGTGTTTATTTTTTAAGATCTCGTACAAAAATAGAGTCCCTTTGTCATTTCATTTTAGTTTTTGGTAGATTTTGATCAGAAAACTCGCTCGGCAATGTCATTCATTCCGAGTAAAGAATATAAAAAATATTTAAGGATTTAAAGCGCAACCCCGTCATACTACAAAGTTCCCACGCAACATTTAAGTAGTCTGAGATTCAGTGACTGATGTACACTTCCTCGGTGAAGTATTACAAATATACCGCGGTAAACTACTGAATAAGGTTCGAAAAGTGTTTATTTTTTAAGATCTCGTACAAAAATAGAGTCCCTTTGTCATTTCATTTTAGTTTTTGGTAGATTTTGATCAGAAAACTCGCTCGGCAATGTCATTCATTCCGAGTAAAGAATATAAAAAATATTTAAGGATTTAAAGCGCAACCCCGTCATACTACAAAGTTCCCACGCAACATTTAAGTAGTCTGAGATTCAGTGACTGATGTACACTTCCTCGGTGAAGTATTACAAATATACCGCGGTAAACTACTGAATAAGGTTCGAAAAGTGTTTATTTTTTAAGATCTCGTACAAAAATAGAGTCCCTTTGTCATTTCATTTTAGTTTTTGGTAGATTTTGATCAGAAAACTCGCTCGGCAATGTCATTCATTCCGAGTAAAGAATATAAAAAATATTTAAGGATTTAAAGCGCAACCCCGTCATACTACAAAGTTCCCACGCAACATTTAAGTAGTCTGAGATTCAGTGACTGATGTACACTTCCTCGGTGAAGTATTACAAATATACCGCGGTAAACTACTGAATAAGGTTCGAAAAGTGTTTATTTTTTAAGATCTCGTACAAAAATAGAGTCCCTTTGTCATTTCATTTTAGTTTTTGGTAGATTTTGATCAGAAAACTCGCTCGGCAATGTCATTCATTCCGAGTAAAGAATATAAAAAATATTTAAGGATTTAAAGCGCAACCCCGTCATACTACAAAGTTCCCACGCAACATTTAAGTAGTCTGAGATTCAGTGACTGATGTACACTTCCTCGCCCTCGGTGAAGTATTACAAATATACCGCGGTAAACTACTGAATAAGGTTCGAAAAGTGTTTATTTTTTAAGATCTCGTACAAAAATAGAGTCCCTTTGTCATTTCATTTTAGTTTTTGGTAGATTTTGATCAGAAAACTCGCTCGGCAATGTCATTCATTCCGAGTAAAGAATATAAAAAATATTTAAGGATTTAAAGCGCAACCCCGTCATACTACAAAGTTCCCACGCAACATTTAAGTAGTCTGAGATTCAGTGACTGATGTACACTTCCTCGGTGAAGTATTACAAATATACCGCGGTAAACTACTGAATAAGGTTCGAAAAGTGTTTATTTTTTAAGATCTCGTACAAAAATAGAGTCCCTTTGTCATTTCATTTTAGTTTTTGGTAGATTTTGATCAGAAAACTCGCTCGGCAATGTCATTCATTCCGAGTAAAGAATATAAAAAATATTTCAGGATTTAAAGCGCAACCCCGTCATACTACAAAGTTCCCACGCAACATTTAAGTAGTCTGAGATTCAGTGACTGATGTACACTTCCTCGGTGAAGTATTACAAATATACCGCGGTAAACTACTGAATAAGGTTCGAAAAGTGTTTATTTTTTAAGATCTCGTACAAAAATAGAGTCCCTTTGTCATTTCATTTTAGTTTTTGGTAGATTTTGATCAGAAAACTCGCTCGGCAATGTCATTCATTCCGAGTAAAGAATATAAAAAATATTTAAGGATTGAAAGCGCAACCCCGTCATACTACAAAGTTCCCACGCAACATTTAAGTAGTCTGAGATTCAGTGACTGATGTACACTTCCTCGCCCTCGGTGAAGTATTACAAATATACCGCGGTAAACTACTGAATAAGGTTCGAAAAGTGTTTATTTTTTAAGATCTCGTACAAAAATAGAGTCCCTTTGTCATTTCATTTTAGTTTTTGGTAGATTTTGATCAGAAAACTCGCTCGGCAATGTCATTCATTCCGAGTAAAGAATATAAAAAATATTTAAGGATTTAAAGCGCAACCCCGTCATACTACAAAGTTCCCACGCAACATTTAAGTAGTCTGAGATTCAGTGACTGATGTACACTTCCTCGGTGAAGTATTACAAATATACCGCGGTAAACTACTGAATAAGGTTCGAAAAGTGTTTATTTTTTAAGATCTCGTACAAAAATAGAGTCCCTTTGTCATTTCATTTTAGTTTTTGGTAGATTTTGATCAGAAAACTCGCTCGGCAATGTCATTCATTCCGAGTAAAGAATATAAAAAATATTTCAGGATTTAAAGCGCAACCCCGTCATACTACAAAGTTCCCACGCAACATTTAAGTAGTCTGAGATTCAGTGACTGATGTACACTTCCTCGGTGAAGTATTACAAATATACCGCGGTAAACTACTGAATAAGGTTCGAAAAGTGTTTATTTTTTAAGATCTCGTACAAAAATAGAGTCCCTTTGTCATTTCATTTTAGTTTTTGGTAGATTTTGATCAGAAAACTCGCTCGGCAATGTCATTCATTCCGAGTAAAGAATATAAAAAATATTTAAGGATTTAAAGCGCAACCCCGTCATACTACAAAGTTCCCACGCAACATTTAAGTAGTCTGAGATTCAGTGACTGATGTACACTTCCTCGCCCTCGGTGAAGTATTACAAATATACCGCGGTAAACTACTGAATAAGGTTCGAAAAGTGTTTATTTTTTAAGATCTCGTACAAAAATAGAGTCCCTTTGTCATTTCATTTTAGTTTTTGGTAGATTTTGATCAGAAAACTCGCTCGGCAATGTCATTCATTCCGAGTAAAGAATATAAAAAATATTTAAGGATTTAAAGCGCAACCCCGTCATACTACAAAGTTCCCACGCAACATTTAAGTAGTCTGAGATTCAGTGACTGATGTACACTTCCTCGGTGAAGTATTACAAATATACCGCGGTAAACTACTGAATAAGGTTCGAAAAGTGTTTATTTTTTAAGATCTCGTACAAAAATAGAGTCCCTTTGTCATTTCATTTTAGTTTTTGGTAGATTTTGATCAGAAAACTCGCTCGGCAATGTCATTCATTCCGAGTAAAGAATATAAAAAATATTTAAGGATTTAAAGCGCAACCCCGTCATACTACAAAGTTCCCACGCAACATTTAAGTAGTCTGAGATTCAGTGACTGATGTACACTTCCTCGGTGAAGTATTACAAATATACCGCGGTAAACTACTGAATAAGGTTCGAAAAGTGTTTATTTTTTAAGATCTCGTACAAAAATAGAGTCCCTTTGTCATTTCATTTTAGTTTTTGGTAGATTTTGATCAGAAAACTCGCTCGGCAATGTCATTCATTCCGAGTAAAGAATATAAAAAATATTTAAGGATTTAAAGCGCAACCCCGTCATACTACAAAGTTCCCACGCAACATTTAAGTAGTCTGAGATTCAGTGACTGATGTACACTTCCTCGCCCTCGGTGAAGTATTACAAATATACCGCGGTAAACTACTGAATAAGGTTCGAAAAGTGTTTATTTTTTAAGATCTCGTACCAAAATAGAGTCCCTTTGTCATTTCATATTAGTTTTTGGTAGATTTTGATCAGAAAACTCGCTCGGCAATGTCATTCATTCCGAGTAAAGAATATAAGATAGTCAAGCGAAGCTTTTCAGCTCGCCATAAGGATAGGTGTAATTCAGTCAAAATGACTGAATCATCTTCAAATGTGTGGCAATGTTTTGTCTTTCGCAGTAGATATGATTTAATTTTTAGATAGATTTAAAGTCATGTTGCGGAAAAAAATTTTTCATAAACGTTTCCATATTGGGCAAACTGAAGCTCTTTGACATTATGGTTAAGCAAGGGCTAAGCGGAAGAGAGCTTGGGCTAAACAGAAGAGAGCTAGGGCTAAACAAAAGAGACCTAGGGCTAAGGGGGGGGCTTCGCCCCCCCCCTCTTTTAAAAGAGAGGATTGCCCAGTCTTTATTCGTAAAAAAATAAAATTGTAGGTGATATTACATGTTTTTTTGAGAAAATGCTTTGTTATTGAGGTTACTATTATGAGATATAAGTAGAATGGCTGATGGAGGGGGAGGGGCTGCGCCCCTCCCCCCCAACGTCCGTTCTTCTTACACCCGAATAAGTGAATAACAAATAATGGTTTAAATGTGAAAGAATGATTTGACAACTTTAATTATGAGGGAGGCTTAGCTAAGTGAGGAGCGGGGGCTTCACCCCCCCCCCCCTCAGAAATTATCTCGAGCGTGCTAAATAAATTTAGTTGATCAATTCCATGTTTTTTTTAAGAAACTGCGAGATTAGTTGCTTTTTAAGGTACGTGTTGGTTGCAATAGTGGGGTCCTGGGCGGTAGTACGATGGTGTACTGGGCTATATAGTTTAGTAATTATAGTACGTATTTTTATTTAATTTAGTACGCATTATTATTTCAAAAAATCGTCACTTCAATTTACCAATTAATTTTGTAATTACCATCAATTTTTATGGAATTCCAAGTAAAACAATGATTTTACCATGAAGTATATCCTTCATGATATACTTCATGTGATTTTACTGTCGATATCAAATACGATTGGCAAGTTTCTTCTTTGTATCCACCTAGCGGTCAAAAAAACAACTACATACTGATTTTCCCATGTTTTCGCAATTTGCAATTTTTTGGCTTCACCAAAACATTTGCAATTGACACCATTGCAAAAGGGGAGCAAACCACGTTTTTTAAGACCATTTTCAACGTTTTTGGCCACGTAGAAATAGAGATATGGCCGTAGACAGACAGACAGACAGACAGACAGACAGACAGACAGACAGACAGACAGACAAGCAGACGCCGAAAACCAATTTGACTCGATTATAAGCATCGCCCCTACGGGGCTCGCAAAAAAATATTTAAGGATTTAAAGCGCAACCCCGTCATACTACAAAGTTCCCACGCAACATTTAAGTAGTCTGAGATTCGGTGACTGATGTACACTTCCTCGGTGAAGTATTACAAATATACCGCGGTAAACTACTGAATAAGGTTCGAAAAGTGTTTATTTTTTAAGATCTCGTACAAAAATAGAGTCCCTTTGTCATTTCATTTTAGTTTTTGGTAGATTTTGATCAGAAAACTCGCTCGGCAATGTCATTCATTCCGAGTAAAGAATATAAAAAATATTTAAGGATTTAAAGCGCAACCCCGTCATACTACAAAGTTCCCACGCAACATTTAAGTAGTCTGAGATTCAGTGACTGATGTACACTTCCTCGGTGAAGTATTACAAATATACCGCGGTAAACTACTGAATAAGGTTCGAAAAGTGTTTATTTTTTAAGATCTCGTACAAAAATAGAGTCCCTTTGTCATTTCATTTTAGTTTTTGGTAGATTTTGATCAGAAAACTCGCTCGGCAATGTCATTCATTCCGAGTAAAGAATATAAAAAATATTTAAGGATTTAAAGCGCAACCCCGTCATACTACAAAGTTCCCACGCAACATTTAAGTAGTCTGAGATTCAGTGACTGATGTACACTTCCTCGGTGAAGTATTACAAATATACCGCGGTAAACTACTGAATAAGGTTCGAAAAGTGTTTATTTTTTAAGATCTCGTACAAAAATAGAGTCCCTTTGTCATTTCATTTTAGTTTTTGGTAGATTTTGATCAGAAAACTCGCTCGGCAATGTCATTCATTCCGAGTAAAGAATATAAAAAATATTTAAGGATTTAAAGCGCAACCCCGTCATACTACAAAGTTCCCACGCAACATTTAAGTAGTCTGAGATTCAGTGACTGATGTACACTTCCTCGGTGAAGTATTACAAATATACCGCGGTAAACTACTGAATAAGGTTCGAAAAGTGTTTATTTTTTAAGATCTCGTACAAAAATAGAGTCCCTTTGTCATTTCATTTTAGTTTTTGGTAGATTTTGATCAGAAAACTCGCTCGGCAATGTCATTCATTCCGAGTAAAGAATATAAAAAATATTTAAGGATTTAAAGCGCAACCCCGTCATACTACAAAGTTCCCACGCAACATTTAAGTAGTCTGAGATTCAGTGACTGATGTACACTTCCTCGGTGAAGTATTACAAATATACCGCGGTAAACTACTGAATAAGGTTCGAAAAGTGTTTATTTTTTAAGATCTCGTTCAAAAATAGAGTCCCTTTGTCATTTCATTTTAGTTTTTGGTAGATTTTGATCAGAAAACTCGCTCGGCAATGTCATTCATTCCGAGTAAAGAATATAAAAAATATTTAAGGATTTAAAGCGCAACCCCGTCATACTACAAAGTTCCCACGCAACATTTAAGTAGTCTGAGATTCAGTGACTGATGTACACTTCCTCGGTGAAGTATTACAAATATACCGCGGTAAACTACTGAATAAGGTTCGAAAAGTGTTTATTTTTTAAGATCTCGTACAAAAATAGAGTCCCTTTGTCATTTCATTTTAGTTTTTGGTAGATTTTGATCAGAAAACTCGCTCGGCAATGTCATTCATTCCGAGTAAAGAATATAAAAAATATTTAAGGATTTAAAGCGCAACCCCGTCATACTACAAAGTTCCCACGCAACATTTAAGTAGTCTGAGATTCAGTGACTGATGTACACTTCCTCGGTGAAGTATTACAAATATACCGCGGTAAACTACTGAATAAGGTTCTAAAAGTGTTTATTTTTTAAGATCTCGTACAAAAATAGAGTCCCTTTGTCATTTCATTTTAGTTTTTGGTAGATTTTGATCAGAAAACTCGCTCGGCAATGTCATTCATTCCGAGTAAAGAATATAAAAAATATTTAAGGATTTAAAGCGCAACCCCGTCATACTACAAAGTTCCCACGCAACATTTAAGTAGTCTGAGATTCAGTGACTGATGTACACTTCCTCGGTGAAGTATTACAAATATACCGCGGTAACCTACTGAATAAGGTTCGAAAAGTGTTTATTTTTTAAGATCTCGTTCAAAAATAGAGTCCCTTTGTCATTTCATTTTAGTTTTTGGTAGATTTTGATCAGAAAACTCGCTCGGCAATGTCATTCATTCCGAGTAAAGAATATTAAAAATATTTAAGGATTTAAAGCGCAACCCCGTCATACTACAAAGTTCCCACGCAACATTTAAGTAGTCTGAGATTCAGTGACTGATGTACACTTCCTCGGTGAAGTATTACAAATATACCGCGGTAAACTACTGAATAAGGTTCGAAAAGTGTTTATTTTTTAAGATCTCGTACAAAAATAGAGTCCCTTTGTCATTTCATTTTAGTTTTTGGTAGATTTTGATCAGAAAACTCGCTCGGCAATGTCATTCATTCCGAGTAAAGAATATAAAAAATATTTAAGGATTTAAAGCGCAACCCCGTCATACTACAAAGTTCCCACGCAACATTTAAGTAGTCTGAGATTCAGTGACTGATGTACACTTCCTCGGTGAAGTATTACAAATATACCGCGGTAAACTACTGAATAAGGTTCGAAAAGTGTTTATTTTTTAAGATCTCGTACAAAAATAGAGTCCCTTTGTCATTTCATTTTAGTTTTTGGTAGATTTTGATCAGAAAACTCGCTCGGCAATGTCATTCATTCCGAGTAAAGAATATAAAAAATATTTAAGGATTTAAAGCGCAACCCCGTCATACTACAAAGTTCCCACGCAACATTTAAGTAGTCTGAGATTCAGTGACTGATGTACACTTCCTCGGTGAAGTATTACAAATATACCGCGGTAAACTACTGAATAAGGTTCGAAAAGTGTTTATTTTTTAAGATCTCGTACAAAAATAGAGTCCCTTTGTCATTTCATTTTAGTTTTTGGTAGATTTTGATCAGAAAACTCGCTCGGCAATGTCATTCATTCCGAGTAAAGAATATAAAAAATATTTAAGGATTTAAAGCGCAACCCCGTCATACTACAAAGTTCCCACGCAACATTTAAGTAGTCTGAGATTCAGTGACTGATGTACACTTCCTCGGTGAAGTATTACAAATATACCGCGGTAAACTACTGAATAAGGTTCGAAAAGTGTTTATTTTTTAAGATCTCGTACAAAAATAGAGTCCCTTTGTCATTTCATTTTAGTTTTTGGTAGATTTTGATCAGAAAACTCGCTCGGCAATGTCATTCATTCCGAGTAAAGAATATAAAAAATATTTAAGGATTTAAAGCGCAACCCCGTCATACTACAAAGTTCCCACGCAACATTTAAGTAGTCTGAGATTCAGTGACTGATGTACACTTCCTCGGTGAAGTATTACAAATATACCGCGGTAAACTACTGAATAAGGTTCTAAAAGTGTTTATTTTTTAAGATCTCGTTCAAAAATAGAGTCCCTTTGTCATTTCATTTTAGTTTTTGGTAGATTTTGATCAGAAAACTCGCTCGGCAATGTCATTCATTCCGAGTAAAGAATATAAAAAATATTTAAGGATTTAAAGCGCAACCCCGTCATACTACAAAGTTCCCACGCAACATTTAAGTAGTCTGAGATTCAGTGACTGATGTACACTTCCTCGGTGAAGTATTACAAATATACCGCGGTAAACTACTGAATAAGGTTCGAAAAGTGTTTATTTTTTAAGATCTCGTACAAAAATAGAGTCCCTTTGTCATTTCATTTTAGTTTTTGGTAGATTTTGATCAGAAAACTCGCTCGGCAATGTCATTCATTCCGAGTAAAGAATATAAAAAATATTTAAGGATTTAAAGCGCAACCCCGTCATACTACAAAGTTCCCACGCAACATTTAAGTAGTCTGAGATTCAGTGACTGATGTACACTTCCTCGGTGAAGTATTACAAATATACCGCGGTAAACTACTGAATAAGGTTCGAAAAGTGTTTATTTTTTAAGATCTCGTACAAAAATAGAGTCCCTTTGTCATTTCATTTTAGTTTTTGGTAGATTTTGATCAGAAAACTCGCTCGGCAATGTCATTCATTCCGAGTAAAGAATATAAAAAATATTTAAGGATTTAAAGCGCAACCCCGTCATACTACAAAGTTCCCACGCAACATTTAAGTAGTCTGAGATTCAGTGACTGATGTACACTTCCTCGGTGAAGTATTACAAATATACCGCGGTAAACTACTGAATAAGGTTCGAAAAGTGTTTATTTTTTAAGATCTCGTACAAAAATAGAGTCCCTTTGTCATTTCATTTTAGTTTTTGGTAGATTTTGATCAGAAAACTCGCTCGGCAATGTCATTCATTCCGAGTAAAGAATATAAAAAATATTTAAGGATGTAAAGCGCAACCCCGTCATACTACAAAGTTCCCACGCAACATTTAAGTAGTCTGAGATTCAGTGACTGATGTACACTTCCTCGGTGAAGTATTACAAATATACCGCGGTAAACTACTGAATAAGGTTCGAAAAGTGTTTATTTTTTAAGATCTCGTTCAAAAATAGAGTCCCTTTGTCATTTCATTTTAGTTTTTGGTAGATTTTGATCAGAAAACTCGCTCGGCAATGTCATTCATTCCGAGTAAAGAATATTAAAAATATTTAAGGATTTAAAGCGCAACCCCGTCATACTACAAAGTTCCCACGCAACATTTAAGTAGTCTGAGATTCAGTGACTGATGTACACTTCCTCGGTGAAGTATTACAAATATACCGCGGTAAACTACTGAATAAGGTTCGAAAAGTGTTTATTTTTTAAGATCTCGTACAAAAATAGAGTCCCTTTGTCATTTCATTTTAGTTTTTGGTAGATTTTGATCAGAAAACTCGCTCGGCAATGTCATTCATTCCGAGTAAAGAATATAAAAAATATTTAAGGATTTAAAGCGCAACCCCGTCATACTACAAAGTTCCCACGCAACATTTAAGTAGTCTGAGATTCAGTGACTGATGTACACTTCCTCGGTGAAGTATTACAAATATACCGCGGTAAACTACTGAATAAGGTTCTAAAAGTGTTTATTTTTTAAGATCTCGTACAAAAATAGAGTCCCTTTGTCATTTCATTTTAGTTTTTGGTAGATTTTGATCAGAAAACTCGCTCGGCAATGTCATTCATTCCGAGTAAAGAATATAAAAAATATTTAAGGATTTAAAGCGCAACCCCGTCATACTACAAAGTTCCCACGCAACATTTAAGTAGTCTGAGATTCAGTGACTGATGTACACTTCCTCGGTGAAGTATTACAAATATACCGCGGTAAACTACTGAATAAGGTTCGAAAAGTGTTTATTTTTTAAGATCTCGTACAAAAATAGAGTCCCTTTGTCATTTCATTTTAGTTTTTGGTAGATTTTGATCAGAAAACTCGCTCGGCAATGTCATTCATTCCGAGTAAAGAATATAAAAAATATTTAAGGATTTAAAGCGCAACCCCGTCATACTACAAAGTTCCCACGCAACATTTAAGTAGTCTGAGATTCAGTGACTGATGTACACTTCCTCGGTGAAGTATTACAAATATACCGCGGTAACCTACTGAATAAGGTTCGAAAAGTGTTTATTTTTTAAGATCTCGTACAAAAATAGAGTCCCTTTGTCATTTCATTTTAGTTTTTGGTAGATTTTGATCAGAAAACTCGCTCGGCAATGTCATTCATTCCGAGTAAAGAATATAAAAAATATTTAAGGATTTAAAGCGCAACCCCGTCATACTACAAAGTTCCCACGCAACATTTAAGTAGTCTGAGATTCAGTGACTGATGTACACTTCCTCGGTGAAGTATTACAAATATACCGCGGTAAACTACTGAATAAGGTTCGAAAAGTGTTTATTTTTTAAGATCTCGTACAAAAATAGAGTCCCTTTGTCATTTCATTTTAGTTTTTGGTAGATTTTGATCAGAAAACTCGCTCGGCAATGTCATTCATTCCGAGTAAAGAATATAAAAAATATTTAAGGATTTAAAGCGCAACCCCGTCATACTACAAAGTTCCCACGCAACATTTAAGTAGTCTGAGATTCAGTGACTGATGTACACTTCCTCGGTGAAGTATTACAAATATACCGCGGTAAACTACTGAATAAGGTTCGAAAAGTGTTTATTTTTTAAGATCTCGTACAAAAATAGAGTCCCTTTGTCATTTCATTTTAGTTTTTGGTAGATTTTGATCAGAAAACTCGCTCGGCAATGTCATTCATTCCGAGTAAAGAATATAAAAAATATTTAAGGATTTAAAGCGCAACCCCGTCATACTACAAAGTTCCCACGCAACATTTAAGTAGTCTGAGATTCAGTGACTGATGTACACTTCCTCGGTGAAGTATTACAAATATACTGCGGTAAACTACTGAATAAGGTTCGAAAAGTGTTTATTTTTTAAGATCTCGTACAAAAATAGAGTCCCTTTGTCATTTCATTTTAGTTTTTGGTAGATTTTGATCAGAAAACTCGCTCGGCAATGTCATTCATTCCGAGTAAAGAATATAAAAAATATTTAAGGATTTAAAGCGCAACCCCGTCATACTACAAAGTTCCCACGCAACATTTAAGTAGTCTGAGATTCAGTGACTGATGTACACTTCCTCGGTGAAGTATTACAAATATACCGCGGTAAACTACTGAATAAGGTTCGAAAAGTGTTTATTTTTTAAGATCTCGTACAAAAATAGAGTCCCTTTGTCATTTCATTTTAGTTTTTGGTAGGTTTTGATCAGAAAATTCGCTCGGCAATGTCATTCATTCCGAGTAAAGAATATTAAAAATATTTAAGGATTTAAAGCGCAACCCCGTCATACTACAAAGTTCCCACGCAACATTTAAGTAGTCTGAGATTCAGTGACTGATGTACACTTCCTCGGTGAAGTATTACAAATATACCGCGGTAAACTACTGAATAAGGTTCGAAAAGTGTTTATTTTTTAAGATCTCGTACAAAAATAGAGTCCCTTTGTCATTTCATTTTAGTTTTTGGTAGATTTTGATCAGAAAACTCGCTCGGCAATGTCATTCATTCCGAGTAAAGAATATAAAAAATATTTAAGGATTTAAAGCGCAACCCCGTCATACTACAAAGTTCCCACGCAACATTTAAGTAGTCTGAGATTCAGTGACTGATGTACACTTCCTCGGTGAAGTATTACAAATATACCGCGGTAAACTACTGAATAAGGTTCGAAAAGTGTTTATTTTTTAAGATCTCGTACAAAAATAGAGTCCCTTTGTCATTTCATTTTAGTTTTTGGAAGATTTTGATCAGAAAACTCGCTCGGCAATGTCATTCATTCCGAGTAAAGAATATAAAAAATATTTAAGGATTTAAAGCGCAACCCCGTCATACTACAAAGTTCCTGTGGAGAGTGAGAATTCTCCCTCTTCTTGTAATACGATACGGCAAGGCCTACAGTGCTTGACGGCCCATAGAGAGTAGGATTGTTACTCTCAAAGGGCGGTCATTGACCAGCCACGTACGGCTCGAGTCGACTTAGAATACACACAGTAAACACTAAATATCGTCTACTGTTAGTGATCACAACATGGCGCAGTTGGTATTTTAACGAAACATCCACTCACACGATAGTGCGGAATATTCACAAGTGAATCGAGTGACGTGCAACGAAACATTTGTACATTTTAACGAAGTTCACCAATCACGTGAAATAAATGCCGAGGACAAGAAGCGGGGCACGGGGCCAAGCCTCCGGTGGAGAAGGCGACGGACCACCAGCCGATCAACATTGCGGAAATCGACCCCGGGAACCGTCACCCCCGCCGATCCCTCCCGATTTTCTCCGTCTCTTGGCCGAAAGAGAGGCTGACAATCGTCGACGAGATGAAGAGAGCCGAAACCTCAACCGCAGACGAATTAACGTATCCGGCATTGAAAAGATGTCCGGAGACATTTCACTGCGAGATTTTGCGTCTTGAAAAAATCAGTGGAACGACTTTTGCTACCAAGAGCGAATTGACAGCTTCTCTATACGAGAGCAACTATCCGCATTTCGTATGACACTGTCTAGCGCAATGCTACAACCTGTCGAATTGGTCCTCGGCATCAATCAGACATCCCCGTTGTCTCCGTTGGATATTCTCGACAAAATTCAACAACACATCCGCAAACAGCGCAGCGTTGCATTGGATCGAATGGAATTCGTGGAATGCCGACAGGAGGTAAATGAATCATTTGACGATTTTTATATTAAATTGCGACGGATTGCCGAATGTGCAGAACTGTGTACGACCTGTTGGGATTCCCGCTTGTCGACACGCATTATATCGGGCATCCGCGACCAAGAGGCGAGAAAAAAGCTCTTGACTAAAACTCCGTTTCCCACGTTGCAAGAGGCAGTTGATTTATGTCGAAGTGAAGAATCTGCCACCAAAAACGAGCCCATATTGGGTCGCTCGGGGCAAACTGAAATTTATCACTTCTCAAAGTCGAACAAAGACCCAAAAAGCAATAGTCGTAAAAGAAACGGAGAAACAGAGAAAGACCAGCAGACTGGCGATAGATGCTTCAGATGTAACCGTACACCCAGACACAAGCAAGGGGACATTTGCCCGGCTATGGGGAAGATATGTGACAACTGTGGGAAAGCAAACCACTTCGCCGTCGCTTGTAGAGCACACAAGAAAAACAAGCCCAGTCAAGGAGAAAAACCAATCCAGTTTCAATCCATTAAGCTAGCACATGTTTCCCTCACTGCTCGGAAGGTTCCCACAGTAAAAGTGTCGATTGGCAAACACGGCGGAAGACAGATTGACGTTATAGCAGTGCCCGACAGCGGGGCCGAAAGTTCTGTCATTGGACTTCACATACTCCATCAGTTGGGAGAGGATGAAGAGAACCTTCGTGATCCAGGCGCAGACAACCTGATCGCTGCAAACGGCTCAAAGCTGAGATCAGCTGGTCGGTTAAATTTAAAAATTCAATACTGTGGGAGGGAATCCAACATTGTTGTATTGGTGTGCCCTCAGCACGACGGAATGTTGTTGTCCTGGTTCGTGTATGTGGCATTTGGTATTTTACCGGCGCACTACCCAGAACCCAGAGAAACAAACGTAAATGTTTTGACGGGTAAAGCTGTCACAAACACCGTCGCTAATGGAATTATCGACATGAACGATGCCATTCAAAAGACGCCTTGGGCGCCCGAATCTTTAAGCCACAGAGCCACTGATTCGGTTGACAATATGGGCGCCAACAAAACGGGCTCGAAAGTCAACGAAAAGACGCCTCGGGCGCCCGAATCTTTAAGCCACAGAGCCACTGATTTGGTTGACAATATGGGCGCCAACAAAACGGGCTCAAAAGTCAACGAAAAGACGCCTTGGGCGCCCGAATCTTTAAGCCACAGAGCCACTGATTCGGTTGACAATATGGGCGCCAACAAATCGGGCTCGAAAGTCAATGATAAGACGCCGTGGGCGCCCGAATCTGTAGGCCGTAGAGCCACTTATTCGGTTGACAAAATGGGCGCCAGTCAAATGGGCCCGCAAGTCAATAGAAAGACGCATTGGGCGCCCGAATCTGTAGGCCACAGAGCCACTTATTCGGTTGACAACATGGGCGCCAAGAAAACGGGCTCGAAAGTCAATAAAAAGACGCCTTGGGCGCCTGAATCTTTAGACCACAGAGTCACTGATTTGGTTGACAACACGGGCACCAGTAAAACTTGCCCGAAAGTCAATGAAGTTCTTACGTCACAGGGCGTTCAAGCCAGTGATAACCCGGAACAGGTTGCTACCATAAAAAAGATCAGAGCAGACTTGCTTATCGAATACGCAGACGTATTCGATTCAGGAGGGCCGCTAAAAGAAATGTGTGGACCCCCAATGAGAATCGAGCTACAGGCAGAATCAATTCCATTTCGCGTAAATGGCGCAAGACCCATCCCGTTTGCTCAACGCGAGACGGTAAAGGGAATGCTTGACGATATGGAAAAGCAGGGAATAATCTTGGCGGTCATTGAACCAACAGATTGGACCCACCCTCTGGTAGTAGTGACAAAACCCAATGGAAAGCTTAGGCTTTGCGTAGACCTTACAAAATTAAACAAGTTTGTCAAACGCCCCATTCACCCTCTCGTTTCTCCAAAGGACGCTATCAGCAATATCGCCTGCGGATCACAGTTTTTTACAACTTTTGATGCCGTCAATGGATATTGGCAAATTCCGTTGGAAAAAGAGAGCCAATTACTAACAACATTCATTACCCCATGGGGTCGGTACAAATTTTTACGCGGACCGATGGGCCTCATATCCACTGGGGATGAATTTTGCAGACGAACAGACGCTGTCATTGGACATTTACCAAGGCTAGTAAGAGTTGTAGACGATATGCTTTCTCATGCACAAAACCTTAAGATTCATATAGAAGACGTCAGACAAATCCTCTCCGTCTGCCGGACGAACAATATCACACTGGGTATACAAAAATTCAATTTTGCGGTAGACCGCGCTGAATTCGCCGGGTATATTATTTCAAAAGAGGGAATATCAGTAGATCCAGAGAAAGTATCAGCTATAGCTAGATTCCCAAGACCAACAAATATCACACAGTTGCGATCATTTATGGGGCTAGTTAACCAATTGACTGATTTTTCTATCGATATCGCCACGACGACGAATGCTCTCCGTCCTCTAATGAGAGCAGGACACCCCTTTATCTGGAATAATGACCATGAAGAAGCATTCTCACTAGCAAAGCGAACGTTGACATCCCCTCCTATTTTGGCCCCCTTTGACCACACAGCTGAGACCATGCTCCAGACTGACGCCTCAAGGAAAAACGGCCTAGGATACGCCCTCCTCCAAAAACAAAAGTGTCAATGGAAGCTTATTCAGTGCGGATCCCGCTTCGTTTCTGACACAGAGAGTCGATATGCTATGATCGAACTGGAATTACAAGCGGTTATCCACGCAACTAACAAATGCCGCCTATATTTAAAGGGCTTACAGATCTTTACATTGGTGGTGGACCATCAGCCGCTAGTAACCATACTAGATAAATATACACTAGATGCTGTCGAAAACCCCCGCCTTCAGCGCATGAAAGAGAAGCTCACCCCTTATACATTTAAGACTGTCTGGAAAAGGGGAAAAGACCATTCCATACCTGACGCTTTATCACGGGCCCCAATAGACGACCCAACAGCCGATGACCTTGAAGAAGGAAACGATTTGACAAAATACGTTCAGGCAATTACCATTCAGGCAGTGACACGGATTACTCCGTCATCTGAGACGGAATTCCAATCACTAAGCTACAAGGACATGGTTATCGAAAACTTGAGGTCAACGGCAAAAACAAACCCAACATACAGAGAATTAGTCCGACTATGCGAAGAAGGATTCCCAAAATCTCCCGAGGAATTAAGTCCACAACATAGATTTTTCTGGAAAATCCGAAATGACATTTGTACCGAAGATGGCATTGTCTTATACGGGTCTCGAATAGTAGTGCCGGAGGCAAAAAGGAAAGAAATATTAGTGAAACTCCACGCATCACATCAGGGAATAGAGCGCACAAAGCAAAGAGCGAGACGAGCTGTTTTCTGGCCAGGTATAACGAGCGACATAACAAACACGGTGCGATCGTGTACTCAATGCCAAGAAAATCAGCAAAGTATCGTTCGAGAACCCATGGTACTTGAGCATTTGCCAAGTCGGGTGTTTGAAGAAGTCGCGATAGACCTATTTTCCCATTCAAACAATCATTACCTAGTTTACGTGGATCGTCTATCGGGCTGGCCTACAATTGACGTCTGGATAGGTAAAGATCCGTGCACGAAAGACGTTACTCGCGTATTAAGCAAGAACTTTGCAGATCTGGGAATACCAGTCAAGCTTCGATCAGACGGAGGGCCACAATTTAAATCGTCAGAATTTTCAACATTCATGGAGAAATGGGGGGTTTCTCACACTTTCTCCAGTCCCCATTACGCACAATCGAACGGGCTAGCAGAATCTGCAGTCAAGGCCATGAAAGCGCTCGTCTTAAAAACTACCCCGACGGGACGACTGGACGACGATGCATTTCGTCAAGGCCTATTGGAATGGCGAAACACACCCAAGGCCCATGGAGCGTCCCCCTCAGAAATTGTCTTTGGCCATTGCCTCAGGTCAATCATCCCAGCCCACCACTCTTCATTTGCTAAGAAATGGGAAATGGGGGAAACGTACACCAACAGCAGAAATGAGGGGAGAAAGAAAGCGAAGATAGCATACGATGCGCATAGTCGCAATATAAAGCCCTTCTCCATAGGGACACCCGTAAGAATTCAAAACCCCGCCTCCAAGCAATGGGACAAGCAAGGGGTAATTATTTCAGCGGGGAGCAATAGGGATTACAAAATCAGACTCTCAAACGGTCGCGTTTACTGGAGAAACCGCCGTTTTGTGAGACGTAATTATCCTACAGATCACTCATCACCCGAAGCTACGTCGGCGACTAAAAACGGTGCCGGACTCGGATCAGACGGCGGGACAGGTGGACAGCCTGATCGGGAGAGCGACACGCAGGAGAACGCGGCCGAGATCCATAGACGGAGCTCACGCAAGAGGCGCACCCCATCGAGGCTAACCCTCTAGAGATCAATAGAGACTGCAACATTAAATTTCTTAAACAATGTTGCATAAATGTAGTTCAGTTTCCAATGAATTGGAAACTTAGTGGGGAGATGTGGAGAGTGAGAATTCTCCCTCTTCTTGTAATACGATACGGCAAGGCCTACAGTGCTTGACGGCCCATAGAGAGTAGGATTGTTACTCTCAAAGGGCGGTCATTGACCAGCCACGTACGGCTCGAGTCGACTTAGAATACACACAGTAAACACTAAATATCGTCTACTATTAGTGATCACAACAGTTCCCACGCAACATTTAAGTAGTCTGAGATTCAGTGACTGATGTACACTTCCTTGGTGAAGTATTACAAATATACCGCGGTAAACTACTGAATAAGGTTCGAAAAGTGTTTATTTTTTAAAATCTCGTACAGAAATAGAGTCCCTTTGTCATTTCATTTTAGTTTTTGGTAGATTTTGATCAGAAAACTCGCTCGGCAATGTCATTCATTCCGAGTAAAGAATATAAAAAATATTTAAGGATTTAAAGCGCAACCCCGTCATACTACAAAGTTCCCACGCAACATTTAAGTAGTCTGAGATTCAGTGACTGATGTACACTTCCTCGGTGAAGTATTACAAATATACCGCGGTAAACTACTGAATAAGGTTCAAAAAGTGTTTATTTTTTAAGATCTCGTACAAAAATAGAGTCCCTTTTTAATTTCATTTTATTTTTTGGTAGATTTTGATCAGAAAACTCGCTCGGCAATGTCATTCATTCCAAGTAAAGAATATAAAAAATATTTAAGGATTTAAAGCGCAACCCCGTCATACTACAAAGTTCCCACGCAACATTTAAGTAGTCTGAGATTCAGTGACTGATGTACACTTCCTCGGTGAAGTATTACAAATATAGATGATATCTGTATCGCCCGTATCCGTCAAGCATAATGCACGACAACGCCACTTTTATTTCGTCTGCTCTCCTATGGATGTAAAGCCCTTTTCTCTCAGCTTGATAGAGAGGGCTTTTACATATAAAGGGGAGCAGACGAAAAAAAAGCAAACGTTGTCGCGCGGCCACCCGTGTGGGGGAGCCACCGCTTCTGTTTTCGTTTGCCGCATACCAGGCAATACAGATATCATCTATACCGCGGTAAACTACTGAATAAGGTTCGAAAAGTGTTTATTTTTTAAGATCTCGTTCAAAAATAGAGTCCCTTTGTCATTTCATTTTAGTTTTTGGTAGATTTTGATCAGAAAACTCGCTCGGCAATGTCATTCATTCCGAGTAAAGAATATTAAAAATATTTAAGGATTTAAAGCGCAACCCCGTCATACTACAAAGTTCCCACGCAACATTTAAGTAGTCTGAGATTCAGTGACTGATGTACACTTCCTTGGTGAAGTATTACAAATATACCGCGGTAAACTACTGAATAAGGTTCGAAAAGTGTTTATTTTTTAAGATCTCGTACAGAAATAGAGTCCCTTTGTCATTTCATTTTAGTTTTTGGTAGACTTTGATCAGAAAACTCGCTCGGCAATGTCATTCATTCCAAGTAAAGAATATAAAAAATATTTAAGGATTTAAAGCGCAACCCCGTCATACTACAAAGTTCCCACGCAACATTTAAGTAGTCTGAGATTCAGTGACTGATGTACACTTCCTCGGTGAAGTATTACAAATATACCGCGGTAAACTACTGAATAAGGTTCGAAAAGTGTTTATTTTTTAAGATCTCGTACAAAAATAGAGTCCCTTTGTCATTTCATTTTAGTTTTTGGTAGATTTTGATCAGAAAACTCGCTCGGCAATGTCATTCATTCCGAGTAAAGAATATAAAAAATATTTAAGGATTTAAAGCGCAACCCCGTCATACTACAAAGTTCCCACGCAACATTTAAGTAGTCTGAGATTCAGTGACTGATGTACACTTCCTCGGTGAAGTATTACAAATATACCGCGGTAAACTACTGAATAAGGTTCGAAAAGTGTTTATTTTTTAAGATCTCGTACAAAAATAGAGTCCCTTTGTCATTTCATTTTAATTTTTGGTAGATTTTGATCAGAAAACTCGCTCGGCAATGTCATTCATTCCGAGTAAAGAATATAAAAAATATTTAAGGATTTAAAGCGCAACCCCGTCATACTACAAAGTTCCCACGCAACATTTAAGTAGTCTGAGATTCAGTGACTGATGTACACTTCCTCGGTGAAGTATTACAAATATACCGCGGTAAACTACTGAATAAGGTTCGAAAAGTGTTTATTTTTTAAGATCTCGTACAAAAATAGAGTCCCTTTGTCATTTCATTTTAGTTTTTGGTAGATTTTGATCAGAAAACTCGCTCGGCAATGTCATTCATTCCGAGTAAAGAATATAAAAAATATTTAAGGATTTAAAGCGCAACCCCGTCATACTACAAAGTTCCCACGCAACATTTAAGTAGTCTGAGATTCAGTGACTGATGTACACTTCCTCGGTGAAGTATTACAAATATACCGCGGTAAACTACTGAATAAGGTTCGAAAAGTGTTTATTTTTTAAGATCTCGTACAAAAATAGAGTCCCTTTGTCATTTCATTTTAGTTTTTGGTAGATTTTGATCAGAAAACTCGCTCGGCAATGTCATTCATTCCGAGTAAAGAATATAAAAAATATTTAAGGATTTAAAGCGCAACCCCGTCATACTACAAAGTTCCCACGCAACATTTAAGTAGTCTGAGATTCAGTGACTGATGTACACTTCCTCGGTGAAGTATTACAAATATACCGCGGTAAACTACTGAATAAGGTTCGAAAAGTGTTTATTTTTTAAGATCTCGTACAAAAATAGAGTCCCTTTGTCATTTCATTTTAGTTTTTGGTAGATTTTGATCAGAAAACTCGCTCGGCAATGTCATTCATTCCGAGTAAAGAATATAAAAAATATTTAAGGATTTAAAGCGCAACCCCGTCATACTACAAAGTTCCCACGCAACATTTAAGTAGTCTGAGATTCAGTGACTGATGTACACTTCCTCGGTGAAGTATTACAAATATACCGCGGTAAACTACTGAATAAGGTTCGAAAAGTGTTTATTTTTTAAGATCTCGTACAAAAATAGAGTCCCTTTGTCATTTCATTTTAGTTTTTGGTAGATTTTGATCAGAAAACTCGCTCGGCAATGTCATTCATTCCGAGTAAAGAATATAAAAAATATTTAAGGATTTAAAGCGCAACCCCGTCATACTACAAAGTTCCCACGCAACATTTAAGTAGTCTGAGATTCAGTGACTGATGTACACTTCCTCGGTGAAGTATTACAAATATACCGCGGTAAACTACTGAATAAGGTTCGAAAAGTGTTTATTTTTTAAGATCTCGTACAAAAATACAGTCCCTTTGTCATTTCATTTTAGTTTTTGGTAGATTTTGATCAGAAAACTCGCTCGGCAATGTCATTCATTCCGAGTAAAGAATATAAAAAATATTTAAGGATTTAAAGCGCAACCCCGTCATACTACAAAGTTCCCACGCAACATTTAAGTAGTCTGAGATTCAGTGACTGATGTACACTTCCTCGGTGAAGTATTACAAATATACCGCGGTAAACTACTGAATAAGGTTCGAAAAGTGTTTATTTTTTAAGATCTCGTACAAAAATAAAGTCCCTTTGTCATTTCATTTTAGTTTTTGGTAGATTTTGATCAGAAAACTCGCTCGGCAATGTCATTCATTCCGAGTAAAGAATATAAAAAATATTTAAGGATTTAAAGCGCAACCCCGTCATACTACAAAGTTCCCACGCAACATTTAAGTAGTCTGAGATTCAGTGACTGATGTACACTTCCTCGGTGAAGTATTACAAATATACCGCGGTAACCTACTGAATAAGGTTCGAAAAGTGTTTATTTTTTAAGATCTCGTACAAAAATAGAGTCCCTTTGTCATTTCATTTTAGTTTTTGGTAGATTTTGATCAGAAAACTCGCTCGGCAATGTCATTCATTCCGAGTAAAGAATATAAAAAATATTTAAGGATTTAAAGCGCAACCCCGTCATACTACAAAGTTCCCACGCAACATTTAAGTAGTCTGAGATTCAGTGACTGATGTACACTTCCTCGGTGAAGTATTACAAATATACCGCGGTAACCTACTGAATAAGGTTCGAAAAGTGTTTATTTTTTAAGATCTCGTACAAAAATAGAGTCCCTTTGTCATTTCATTTTAGTTTTTGGTAGATTTTGATCAGAAAACTCGCTCGGCAATGTCATTCATTCCGAGTAAAGAATATAAAAAATATTTAAGGATTTAAAGCGCAACCCCGTCATACTACAAAGTTCCCACGCAACATTTAAGTAGTCTGAGATTCAGTGACTGATGTACACTTCCTCGGTGAAGTATTACAAATATACCGCGGTAACCTACTGAATAAGGTTCGAAAAGTGTTTATTTTTTAAGATCTCGTACAAAAATAGAGTCCCTTTGTCATTTCATTTTAGTTTTTGGTAGATTTTGATCAGAAAACTCGCTCGGCAATGTCATTCATTCCGAGTAAAGAATATAAAAAATATTTCAGGATTTAAAGCGCAACCCCGTCATACTACAAAGTTCCCACGCAACATTTAAGTAGTCTGAGATTCAGTGACTGATGTACACTTCCTCGGTGAAGTATTACAAATATACCGCGGTAAACTACTGAATAAGGTTCGAAAAGTGTTTATTTTTTAAGATCTCGTACAAAAATAGAGTCCCTTTGTCATTTCATTTTAGTTTTTGGTAGATTTTGATCAGAAAACTCGCTCGGCAATGTCATTCATTCCGAGTAAAGAATATAAAAAATATTTAAGGATTTAAAGCGCAACCCCGTCATACTACAAAGTTCCCACGCACATTTAAGTAGTCTGAGATTCAGTGACTGATGTACACTTCCTCGGTGAAGTATTACAAATATAGATGATATCTGTATTGCCCGTATCCGTCAAGCATAATGCACGACAACGCCACTTTTATTTATTTCGTCTGCTCTCCTATGTAAATAAAGTCCCTTTTCTCTGATTTTTTAAGATCTCGTACAAAAATAGCTTGATAGAGAGGGCTTTTACATATAATTCCGAGTAAACGAATATAAAAAATATTTAAGTTTAAAGCGGCCACCCGTCATGGGGGAGTTCCACCAACATTTAAGTAGTTTTCGTTTGCCGCATATCAGGCCATACAGATATCATCTATACCGCGGTAAACTACTGAATAAGGTTCGAAAAGTGTTTATTTTTTAAGATCCCGTTCAAAAATAGAGTCCCTTTGTCATTTCATTTTAGTTTTTGGTAGATTTTGATCAGAAAACTCGCTCGGCAATGTCATTCATTCCGAGTAAAGAATATAAAAAATATTTAAGGATTTAAAGCGCAACCCCATCATACTACAAAGTTCACACGCAACATTTAAGTAGTCTGAGATTCAGTGACTGATGTACACTTCCTCGGTGAAGTATTACAAATATAGATGATATCTGTATTGCCCGTATCCGTCAAGCATAATGCACGACAACGCCACTTTTATTTCATCTGCTCTCCTATGTATGTAAAGCCCTTTTCTCTCAGCTTGATAGAGAGGGCTTTTACATATAAAGGGGAGCAGACGAAATAAAAGCAAACGTTGTCGCGCGGCCACCCGTGTGGGGGAGCCACCGCTTCTGTTTTCGTTTGCCGCATACCAGGCCATACAGATATCATCTATACCGCGGTAAACTACTGAATAAGGTTCGAAAAGTGTTTATTTTTTAAGATCTCGTACAAAAATAGAGTCCCTTTGTCATTTCATTTTAGTTTTTGGTAGATTTTGATCAGAAAACTCGCTCGGCAATGTCATTCATTCCGAGTAAAGAATATAAAAAATATTTAAGGATTTAAAGCGCAACCCCGTCATACTACAAAGTTCCCACGCAACATTTAAGTAGTCTGAGATTCAGTGACTGATGTACAATTCCTCGGTGAAGTATTACAAATATACCGCGGTAAACTACTGAATAAGGTTCGAAAAGTGTTTATTTTTTAAGATCTCGTACAAAAATAGAGTCCCTTTGTCATTTCATTTTAGTTTTTGGTAGATTTTGATCAGAAAACTCGCTCGGCAATGTCATTCATTCCGAGTAAAGAATATAAAAAATATTTAAGGATTTAAAGCGCAACCCCGTCATACTACAAAGTTCCCACGCAACATTTAAGTAGTCTGAGATTCAGTGACTGATGTACACTTCCTCGGTGAAGTATTACAAATATACCGCGGTAACCTACTGAATAAGGTTCGAAAAGTGTTTATTTTTTAAGATCTCGTACAAAAATAGAGTCCCTTTGTCATTTCATTTTAGTTTTTGGTAGATTTTGATCAGAAAACTCGCTCGGCAATGTCATTCATTCCGAGTAAAGAATATAAAAAATATTTAAGGATTTAAAGCGCAACCCCGTCATACTACAAAGTTCCCACGCAACATTTAAGTAGTCTGAGATTCAGTGACTGATGTACACTTCCTCGGTGAAGTATTACAAATATACCGCGGTAAACTACTGAATAAGGTTCGAAAAGTGTTTATTTTTTAAGATCTCGTACAAAAATAGAGTCCCTTTGTCATTTCATTTTAGTTTTTGGTAGATTTTGATCAGAAAACTCGCTCGGCAATGTCATTCATTCCGAGTAAAGAATATAAAAAATATTTAAGGATTTAAAGCGCAACCCCGTCATACTACAAAGTTCCCACGCAACATTTAAGTAGTCTGAGATTCAGTGACTGATGTACACTTCCTCGGTGAAGTATTACAAATATAGATGATATCTGTATTGCCCGTATCCGTCAAGCATAATGCACGACAACGCCACTTTTATTTCGTCTGCTCTCCTATGTATGTAAAGCCCTTTTCTCTGAGCTTGATAGAGAGGGCTTTTACATATAAAGGGGAGCAGACGAAATAAAAGCAAACAATTTCGCGGCCACCCGTCATTCATTCCGTTTAAAAAATATTTAAGTTTAAAGCCCCCGTCATATCAAAGTTCCCACGCCATTTAAGTAGTCTGAGATTCAGATATCATCTATACAAATATACGCGGTAAACTACTGAATAAGGTTCGAAAAGTGTTTATTTTTTAAGATCCCGTTCAAAAATAGAGTCCCTTTGTCATTTCATTTTAGTTTTTGGTAGATTTTGATCAGAAAACTCGCTCGGCAATGTCATTCATTCCGAGTAAAGAATATTAAAAATATTTAAGGATTTAAAGCGCAACCCCATCATACTACAAAGTTCACACGCAACATTTAAGTAGTCTGAGATTCAGTGACTGATGTACACTTCCTCGGTGAAGTATTACAAATATAGATGATATCTGTATTGCCCGTATCCGTCAAGCATAATGCACGACAACGCCACTTTTATTTCGTCTGCTCTCCTATGTATGTAAAGCCCTTTTCTCTCAGCTTGATAGAGAGGGCTTTTACATATAAAGGGGAGCAGACGAAATAAAAGCAAACGTTGTCGCGCGGCCACCCGTGTGGGGGAGCCACCGCTTCTGTTTTCGTTTGCCGCATACCAGGCCATACAGATATCATCTATACCGCGGTAAACTACTGAATAAGGTTCGAAAAGTGTTTATTTTTTAAGATCTCGTTCAAAAATAGAGTCCCTTTGTCATTTCATTTTAGTTTTTGGTAGATTTTGATCAGAAAACTCGCTCGGCAATGTCATTCATTCCGAGTAAAGAATATAAAAAATATTTAAGGATTTAAAGCGCAACCCCGTCATACTACAAAGTTCCCACGCAACATTTAAGTAGTCTGAGATTCAGTGACTGATGTACACTTCCTCGGTGAAGTATTACAAATATACCGCGGTAAACTACTGAATAAGGTTCGAAAAGTGTTTATTTTTTAAGATCTCGTACAAAAATAGAGCTTCCTTTGTCATTTCATTTTAGTTTTTGGTAGATTTTGATCAGAAAACTCGCTCGGCAATGTCAAGTGTTTATTTTTTAAGATCTCGTACAAAAATAGAGTCCCTTTGTCATTTCATTTTAGTTTTTGGTAGATTTTGATCAGAAAACTCGCTCGGCAATGTCATTCATTCCGAGTAAAGAATATAAAAAATATTTAAGGATTTAAAGCGCAACCCCGTCATACTACAAAGTTCCCACGCAACATTTAAGTAGTCTGAGATTCAGTGACTGATGTACACTTCCTCGGTGAAGTATTACAAATATACCGCGGTAACCTACTGAATAAGGTTCGAAAAGTGTTTATTTTTTAAGATCTCGTACAAAAATAGAGTCCCTTTGTCATTTCATTTTAGTTTTTGGTAGATTTTGATCAGAAAACTCGCTCGGCAATGTCATTCATTCCGAGTAAAGAATATAAAAAATATTTAAGGATTTAAAGCGCAACCCCGTCATACTACAAAGTTCACACGCAACATTTAAGTAGTCTGAGATTCAGTGACTGATGTACACTTCCTCGGTGAAGTATTACAAATATAGATGATATCTGTATTGCCCGTATCCGTCAAGCATAATGCACGACAACGCCACTTTTATTTCGTCTGCTCTCCTATGTATGTAAAGCCCTTTTCTCTCAGCTTGATAGAGAGGGCTTTTACATATAAAGGGGAGCAGACGAAATAAAAGCAAACGTTGTCGCGCGGCCACCCGTGTGGGGGAGCCACCGCTTCTGTTTTCGTTTGCCGCATACCAGGCCATACAGATATCATCTATACCGCGGTAAACTACTGAATAAGGTTCGAAAAGTGTTTATTTTTTAAGATCTCGTACAAAAATAGAGTCCCTTTGTCATTTCATTTTAGTTTTTGGTAGATTTTGATCAGAAAACTCGCTCGGCAATGTCATTCATTCCGAGTAAAGAATATTAAAAATATTTAAGGATTTAAAGCGCAACCCCGTCATACTACAAAGTTCCCACGCAACATTTAAGTAGTCTGAGATTCAGTGACTGATGTACACTTCCTCGGTGAAGTATTACAAATATACCGCGGTAAACTACTGAATAAGGTTCGAAAAGTGTTTATTTTTTAAGATCTCGTACAAAAATAGAGTCCCTTTGTCATTTCATTTTAGTTTTTGGTAGATTTTGATCAGAAAACTCGCTCGGCAATGTCATTCATTCCGAGTAAAGAATATTAAAAATATTTAAGGATTTAAAGCGCAACCCCGTCATACTACAAAGTTCACACGCAACATTTAAGTAGTCTGAGATTCAGTGACTGATGTACACTTCCTCGGTGAAGTATTACAAATATAGATGATATCTGTATTGCCCGTATCCGTCAAGCATAATGCACGACAACGCCACTTTTATTTCGTCTGCTCTCCTATGTATGTAAAGCCCTTTTCTCTCAGCTTGATAGAGAGGGCTTTTACATATAAAGGGGAGCAGACGAAATAAAAGCAAACGTTGTCGCGCGGCCACCCGTGTGGGGGAGCCACCGCTTCTGTTTTCGTTTGCCGCATACCAGGCCATACAGATATCATCTATACCGCGGTAAACTACTGAATAAGGTTCGAAAAGTGTTTATTTTTTAAGATCTCGTACAAAAATAGAGTCCCTTTGTCATTTCATTTTAGTTTTTGGTAGATTTTGATCAGAAAACTCGCTCGGCAATGTCATTCATTCCGAGTAAAGAATATTAAAAATATTTAAGGATTTAAAGCGCAACCCCGTCATACTACAAAGTTCCCACGCAACATTTAAGTAGTCTGAGATTCAGTGACTGATGTACACTTCCTCGGTGAAGTATTACAAATATACCGCGGTAAACTACTGAATAAGGTTCGAAAAGTGTTTATTTTTTAAGATCTCGTACAAAAATAGAGTCCCTTTGTCATTTCATTTTAGTTTTTGGTAGATTTTGATCAGAAAACTCGCTCGGCAATGTCATTCATTCCGAGTAAAGAATATAAAAAATATTTAAGGATTTAAAGCGCAACCCCGTCATACTACAAAGTTCCCACGCAACATTTAAGTAGTCTGAGATTCAGTGACTGATGTACACTTCCTCGGTGAAGTATTACAAATATACCGCGGTAAACTACTGAATAAGGTTCGAAAAGTGTTTATTTTTTAAGATCTCGTACAAAAATACAGCCCCTTTGTCATTTCATTTTAGTTTTTGGTAGATTTTGATCAGAAAACTCGCTCGGCAATGTCATTCATTCCGAGTAAAGAATATAAAAAATATTTAAGGATTTAAAGCGCAACCCCGTCATACTACAAAGTTCCCACGCAACATTTAAGTAGTCTGAGATTCAGTGACTGATGTACACTTCCTCGGTGAAGTATTACAAATATACCGCGGTAAACTACTGAATAAGGTTCGAAAAGTGTTTATTTTTTAAGATCTCGTACAAAAATAGAGTCCCTTTGTCATTTCATTTTAGTTTTTGGTAGATTTTGATCAGAAAACTCGCTCGGCAATGTCATTCATTCCGAGTAAAGAATATAAAAAATATTTAAGGATTTAAAGCGCAACCCCGTCATACTACAAAGTTCCCACGCAACATTTAAGTAGTCTGAGATTCAGTGACTGATGTACACTTCCTCGGTGAAGTATTACAAATATACCGCGGTAAACTACTGAATAAGGTTCGAAAAGTGTTTATTTTTTAAGATCTCGTACAAAAATACAGCCCCTTTGTCATTTCATTTTAGTTTTTGGTAGATTTTGATCAGAAAACTCGCTCGGCAATGTCATTCATTCCGAGTAAAGAATATAAAAAATATTTAAGGATTTAAAGCGCAACCCCGTCATACTACAAAGTTCCCACGCAACATTTAAGTAGTCTGAGATTCAGTGACTGATGTACACTTCCTCGGTGAAGTATTACAAATATACCGCGGTAAACTACTGAATAAGGTTCGAAAAGTGTTTATTTTTTAAGATCTCGTACAAAAATAGAGTCCCTTTGTCATTTCATTTTAGTTTTTGGTAGATTTTGATCAGAAAACTCGCTCGGCAATGTCATTCATTCCGAGTAAAGAATATAAAAAATATTTAAGGATTTAAAGCGCAACCCCGTCATACTACAAAGTTCCCACGCAACATTTAAGTAGTCTGAGATTCAGTGACTGATGTACACTTCCTCGGTGAAGTATTACAAATATACCGCGGTAAACTACTGAATAAGGTTCGAAAAGTGTTTATTTTTTAAGATCTCGTACAAAAATAGAGTCCCTTTGTCATTTCATTTTAGTTTTTGGTAGATTTTGATCAGAAAACTCGCTCGGCAATGTCATTCATTCCGAGTAAAGAATATAAAAAATATTTAAGGATTTAAAGCGCAACCCCGTCATACTACAAAGTTCCCACGCAACATTTAAGTAGTCTGAGATTCAGTGACTGATGTACACTTCCTCGGTGAAGTATTACAAATATACCGCGGTAAACTACTGAATAAGGTTCGAAAAGTGTTTATTTTTTAAGATCTCGTACAAAAATAGAGTCCCTTTGTCATTTCATTTTAGTTTTTGGTAGATTTTGATCAGAAAACTCGCTCGGCAATGTCATTCATTCCGAGTAAAGAATATAAAAAATATTTAAGGATTTAAAGCGCAACCCCGTCATACTACAAAGTTCCCACGCAACATTTAAGTAGTCTGAGATTCAGTGACTGATGTACACTTCCTCGGTGAAGTATTACAAATATACCGCGGTAAACTACTGAATAAGGTTCGAAAAGTGTTTATTTTTTAAGATCTCGTACAAAAATAGAGTCCCTTTGTCATTTCATTTTAGTTTTTGGTAGATTTTGATCAGAAAACTCGCTCGGCAATGTCATTCATTCCGAGTAAAGAATATAAAAAATATTTAAGGATTTAAAGCGCAACCCCGTCATACTACAAAGTTCCCACGCAACATTTAAGTAGTCTGAGATTCAGTGACTGATGTACACTTCCTCGGTGAAGTATTACAAATATACCGCGGTAAACTACTGAATAAGGTTCGAAAAGTGTTTATTTTTTAAGATCTCGTACAAAAATAGAGTCCCTTTGTCATTTCATTTTAGTTTTTGGTAGATTTTGATCAGAAAACTCGCTCGGCAATGTCATTCATTCCGAGTAAAGAATATAAAAAATATTTAAGGATTTAAAGCGCAACCCCGTCATACTACAAAGTTCCCACGCACATTTAAGTAGTCTGACATTCAGTGACTGATGTACACTTCCTCGGTGAAGTATTACAAATATACCGCGGTAACCTACTGAATAAGGTTCGAAAAGTGTTTATTTTTTAAGATCTCGTACAAAAATACAGTCCCTTTGTCATTTCATTTTAGTTTTTGGTAGATTTTGATCAGAAAACTCGCTCGGCAATGTCATTCATTCCGAGTAAAGAAGATAAAAAATATTTAAGGATTTAAAGCGCAACCCCGTCATACTACAAAGTTCCCACGCAACATTTAAGTAGTCTGAGATTCAGTGACTGATGTACACTTCCTCGGTGAAGTATTACAAATATACCGCGGTAAACTACTGAATAAGGTTCGAAAAGTGTTTATTTTTTAAGATCTCGTACAAAAATAGAGTCCCTTTGTCATTTCATTTTAGTTTTTGGTAGATTTTGATCAGAAAACTCGCTCGGCAATGTCATTCATTCCGAGTAAAGAATATAAAAAATATTTAAGGATTTAAAGCGCAACCCCGTCATACTACAAAGTTCCCACGCAACATTTAAGTAGTCTGAGATTCAGTGACTGATGTACACTTCCTCGGTGAAGTATTACAAATATACCGCGGTAAACTACTGAATAAGGTTCGAAAAGTGTTTATTTTTTAAGATCTCGTACAAAAATAGAGTCCCTTTGTCATTTCATTTTAGTTTTTGGTAGATTTTGATCAGAAAACTCGCTCGGCAATGTCATTCATTCCGAGTAAAGAATATAAAAAATATTTCAGGATTTAAAGCGCAACCCCGTCATACTACAAAGTTCCCACGCAACATTTAAGTAGTCTGAGATTCAGTGACTGATGTACACTTCCTCGGTGAAGTATTACAAATATACCGCGGTAAACTACTGAATAAGGTTCGAAAAGTGTTTATTTTTTAAGATCTCGTACAAAAATAGAGTCCCTTTGTCATTTCATTTTAGTTTTTGGTAGATTTTGATCAGAAAACTCGCTCGGCAATGTCATTCATTCCGAGTAAAGAATATAAAAAATATTTAAGGATTTAAAGCGCAACCCCGTCATACTACAAAGTTCCCACGCAACATTTAAGTAGTCTGAGATTCAGTGACTGATGTACACTTCCTCGGTGAAGTATTACAAATATACCGCGGTAAACTACTGAATAAGGTTCGAAAAGTGTTTATTTTTTAAGATCTCGTACAAAAATAGAGTCCCTTTGTCATTTCATTTTAGTTTTTGGTAGATTTTGATCAGAAAACTCGCTCGGCAATGTCATTCATTCCGAGTAAAGAATATAAAAAATATTTAAGGATTTAAAGCGCAACCCCGTCATACTACAAAGTTCCCACGCAACATTTAAGTAGTCTGAGATTCAGTGACTGATGTACACTTCCTCGGTGAAGTATTACAAATATACCGCGGTAAACTACTGAATAAGGTTCGAAAAGTGTTTATTTTTTAAGATCTCGTACAAAAATAGAGTCCCTTTGTCATTTCATTTTAGTTTTTGGTAGATTTTGATCAGAAAACTCGCTCGGCAATGTCATTCATTCCGAGTAAAGAATATAAAAAATATTTAAGGATTTAAAGCGCAACCCCGTCATACTACAAAGTTCCCACGCAACATTTAAGTAGTCTGAGATTCAGTGACTGATGTACACTTCCTCGGTGAAGTATTACAAATATACCGCGGTAAACTACTGAATAAGGTTCGAAAAGTGTTTATTTTTTAAGATCTCGTACAAAAATAGAGTCCCTTTGTCATTTCATTTTAGTTTTTGGTAGATTTTGATCAGAAAACTCGCTCGGCAATGTCATTCATTCCGAGTAAAGAATATAAAAAATATTTAAGGATTTAAAGCGCAACCCCGTCATACTACAAAGTTCCCACGCAACATTTAAGTAGTCTGAGATTCAGTGACTGATGTACACTTCCTCGGTGAAGTATTACAAATATACCGCGGTAAACTACTGAATAAGGTTCGAAAAGTGTTTATTTTTTAAGATCTCGTACAAAAATAGAGTCCCTTTGTCATTTCATTTTAGTTTTTGGTAGATTTTGATCAGAAAACTCGCTCGGCAATGTCATTCATTCCGAGTAAAGAATATAAAAAATATTTAAGGATTTAAAGCGCAACCCCGTCATACTACAAAGTTCCCACGCAACATTTAATTAGTCTGAGATTCAGTGACTGATGTACACTTCCTCGGTGAAGTATTACAAATATACCGCGGTAAACTACTGAATAAGGTTCGAAAAGTGTTTATTTTTTAAGATCTCGTACAAAAATAGAGTCCCTTTGTCATTTCATTTTAGTTTTTGGTAGATTTTGATCAGAAAACTCGCTCGGCAATGTCATTCATTCCGAGTAAAGAATATAAAAAATATTTAAGGATTTAAAGCGCAACCCCGTCATACTACAAAGTTCCCACGCAACATTTAAGTAGTCTGAGATTCAGTGACTGATGTACACTTCCTCGGTGAAGTATTACAAATATACCGCGGTAAACTACTGAATAAGGTTCGAAAAGTGTTTATTTTTTAAGATCTCGTACAAAAATAGAGTCCCTTTGTCATTTCATTTTAGTTTTTGGTAGATTTTGATCAGAAAACTCGCTCGGCAATGTCATTCATTCCGAGTAAAGAATATAAAAAATATTTAAGGATTTAAAGCGCAACCCCGTCATACTACAAAGTTCCCACGCAACATTTAAGTAGTCTGAGATTCAGTGACTGATGTACACTTCCTCGGTGAAGTATTACAAATATACCGCGGTAAACTACTGAATAAGGTTCGAAAAGTGTTTATTTTTTAAGATCTCGTACAAAAATAGAGTCCCTTTGTCATTTCATTTTAGTTTTTGGTAGATTTTGATCAGAAAACTCGATCGGCAATGTCATTCATTCCGAGTAAAGAATATAAAAAATATTTAAGGATTTAAAGCGCAACCCCGTCATACTACAAAGTTCCCACGCAACATTTAAGTAGTCTGAGATTCAGTGACTGATGTACACTTCCTCGGTGAAGTATTACAAATATACCGCGGTAAACTACTGAATAAGGTTCGAAAAGTGTTTATTTTTTAAGATCTCGTACAAAAATAGAGTCCCTTTGTCATTTCATTTTAGTTTTTGGTAGATTTTGATCAGAAAACTCGCTCGGCAATGTCATTCATTCCGAGTAAAGAATATAAAAAATATTTAAGGATTTAAAGCGCAACCCCGTCATACTACAAAGTTCCCACGCAACATTTAAGTAGTCTGAGATTCAGTGACTGATGTACACTTCCTCGGTGAAGTATTACAAATATACCGCGGTAAACTACTGAATAAGGTTCGAAAAGTGTTTATTTTTTAAGATCTCGTACAAAAATAGAGTCCCTTTGTCATTTCATTTTAGTTTTTGGTAGATTTTGATCAGAAAACTCGATCGGCAATGTCATTCATTCCGAGTAAAGAATATAAAAAATATTTAAGGATTTAAAGCGCAACCCCGTCATACTACAAAGTTCCCACGCAACATTTAAGTAGTCTGAGATTCAGTGACTGATGTACACTTCCTCGGTGAAGTATTACAAATATACCGCGGTAAACTACTGAATAAGGTTCGAAAAGTGTTTATTTTTTAAGATCTCGTACAAAAATAGAGTCCCTTTGTCATTTCATTTTAGTTTTTGGTAGATTTTGATCAGAAAACTCGCTCGGCAATGTCATTCATTCCGAGTAAAGAATATAAAAAATATTTAAGGATTTAAAGCGCAACCCCGTCATACTACAAAGTTCCCACGCAACATTTAAGTAGTCTGAGATTCAGTGACTGATGTACACTTCCTCGGTGAAGTATTACAAATATACCGCGGTAAACTACTGAATAAGGTTCGAAAAGTGTTTATTTTTTAAGATCTCGTACAAAAATAGAGTCCCTTTGTCATTTCATTTTAGTTTTTGGTAGATTTTGATCAGAAAACTCGATCGGCAATGTCATTCATTCCGAGTAAAGAATATAAAAAATATTTAAGGATTTAAAGCGCAACCCCGTCATACTACAAAGTTCCCACGCAACATTTAAGTAGTCTGAGATTCAGTGACTGATGTACACTTCCTCGGTGAAGTATTACAAATATACCGCGGTAAACTACTGAATAAGGTTCGAAAAGTGTTTATTTTTTAAGATCTCGTACAAAAATAGAGTCCCTTTGTCATTTCATTTTAGTTTTTGGTAGATTTTGATCAGAAAACTCGCTCGGCAATGTCATTCATTCCGAGTAAAGAATATAAAAAATATTTAAGGATTTAAAGCGCAACCCCGTCATACTACAAAGTTCCCACGCAACATTTAAGTAGTCTGAGATTCAGTGACTGATGTACACTTCCTCGGTGAAGTATTACAAATATACCGCG
Organism: Ceriodaphnia dubia; assembly: GCA_022539655.2. NCBI lineage: Eukaryota > Metazoa > Arthropoda > Branchiopoda > Diplostraca > Daphniidae > Ceriodaphnia > Ceriodaphnia dubia. The sequence continues at coordinate 39,777 of JAKUCG020000198.1, read as the reverse complement.
GTAAACTACTGAATAAGGTTCGAAAAGTGTTTATTTTTTAAGATCTCGTACAAAAATAGAGTCCCTTTGTCATTTCATTTTAGTTTTTGGTAGATTTTGATCAGAAAACTCGCTCGGCAATGTCATTCATTCCGAGTAAAGAATATAAAAAATATTTAAGGATTTAAAGCGCAACCCCGTCATACTACAAAGTTCCCACGCAACATTTAAGTAGTCTGAGATTCAGTGACTGATGTACACTTCCTCGGTGAAGTATTACAAATATACCGCGGTAAACTACTGAATAAGGTTCGAAAAGTGTTTATTTTTTAAGATCTCGTACAAAAATAGAGTCCCTTTGTCATTTTGTAACAGGGTCGATGGCAAGTCGACAATGTATTATGATGCTAAACGAGACAATATAGGATAATAAGATACAATACAATACTTAAGACAGGACCAGACAGAGGTCCACACCGGCTCGAAGCCGTAACCGGTCTCTCTCGAAGCTCGCACCGAACTTCCCGACGTACACATAGCAGACGATACAATACAGATAAGCCATCTAGCGGTCAGAACACACAGCGTGTGACACCAAACCCCCCATAGGGATATTCCGTGACGTCCTCGTCACGACACAACATGAACATTACATCCAAATACGAACTCTCAATACAAAATACAATCAACACTGCACCATAATGCGATGAATAAATCAAACAAAGACAATAAAATATGAAAACATCAGAAAACGCCAGAGTGTGACGGCCATTAACATGTAATAAAATAATTCTTTTTCGGCTTCCATCTCGGGCCCTTGGAACGCAGGAGTAGATGGCCAACCCAGGGACTCAATTTTTCAATGTAAGGCCATGGTGGTTTTGGCTTGGTAAACGATCTATGGGCTAGATAAAATATGATAGCATGAACTGATTCTAAAACGACTGATTGTAACCAACAATACTTAACTAGTTCACCAAGGACTACGCACAGCCGAGTATAATTGGGATCTAAACAACTTATTGGCACAGCCACGACCCGCTCGTCCAACTCGTTCAGGCCTTCGACGCCGACCACCGCGCAGTGACGAACCCCATCCGATCCACATGAGAAAGCAGGCACCTCGAGATAACCACCGCTACCCCCCTCACCAGCACCATCGCAAAGACTGCTGTTGTATAGCCGAGATTTGACGGGACCCGGAGTATCACGTCCGCCAACCCCTCCTCCGGTAACGTCAATCGGACCGGCTAGCGCTCCATCCGTCTTCTCCTGCAATCCCTCAACCTCCCACGTCAGCTCACAAGGCATGGGTGGTGACAGCGTGACTGCCACAAGAGCAGCAACCGGGTTGCCCCGATCACCGCCCGAGACTGAAGACGGGGGATATTTCCTATGAAAATGAGATGTGTCGCAAACGGGCGATCGACTACTACTGGCCGGGCCTATTTCCGCACCCACCCTTCCATTAACAGTTTCAAAACAAGATTCAAATTTTTCCCAGAGCAAATGTTTAGCTTGCTCGATCCGACGAGCTAAGATCTTTTCCAAGTTTACGGTTTCGGTGGACGCCCGCTCAACTCTATTTTCACCGTCTACTTCTACATTATCAATCCAACAAAGGCGCCACCCTTCTACATTGTTCCCAGAATATTTAGTTTCAAAGTCGTTTGTTAACCCACAGTCCTCAGCATCCCACAAAGCTCCCTTTTCGTCGGCCTCGACCCGTTCGTCGCTCCCGCTCCCCAGCGACAGCACCGCTCCGAGCCCAGCCTCATTTGCTTCCGCAGAAGACCAAAGAACCGCCGATCCATCCGGACGGGCCAACTCAGTTGGCTCCAAAAGCCGCACCGAAGGAGCCAAAGACGCTTCCTCCTTCGCCCGCCCAATCCCAAAAATCTCCGCTTTGGACTGATTCGAACGGGCATCAGTGACGCACCCAAGTTCCCCCTCCCCACTGACCAGACAAGAATCCGCCACAGCCGGGCCCGAGCACTCGTCAGCGCCGAACAAGTGGCCGTCAATCATGTCATCGTCAATGTACCCGTCGTCTTCCACCAGATCCTCAAAACTCGCCGCGTTCAGTTCTTCGTGACATTTTTGCTCCGTCTCACGACCCCTTTCCTTCCAATCCTCGTCGCTACGCTTTTCCATTGCCAGCGCGATCTGCATTTCCACCTCCACTAGCTGCAACACCCAGCCTTCACCCCTTTGCCGTTGTGCTCGGTGCTGGTCATCGCCCATCGGAGTCAATGGATATGCCGTCCAATTTTCGAGCCACATCATCTGCCCCCGCAGTAGCCGGTTCCGCTTCACGAGTAAATGTAACATCCACTTCTCCCTGTCGTTTCTCTCCCTCCTAATAATCTCCTCCCAATCGCTCTCGTAATCCTCTAAATCCATTTTTAAGCAAGTAGAAACAAAAAAAAAAAAAATGAACAGCACCGACCACAAAATTACGTTGACAGCGAATTTCGCACCTGGAGACAACCAAAACGGAAATCCGAAAATTTAAATGCAATCTCTTGCCCACGATGTAAAAAAAACTAATAGAGCTCCCAGAATCGTGATCCACCAACGGATGGCCACGATAAACACAGATAACGAACCGACTAAGCCCGCTTACTAAGAACTCGTTACCAGACGACCGCGTGTCCAGTGGCGCGAAAATCACACAAGCCACGCGAAAATGAAAAACGACCGCTCACTGGCAGAGCAACGGACTCTGCATGAGCTAAAAACCGAGAACAAAAACACGAAAACGCCCTTTCACCCTGGGTCAGGCACACTCTTTTCAGAGCAAAATGGCAAGCAACGTCGGAGGGGTAAACTTCCCTCTCACCTGCTTTGACAAAATTTGAATTTTTAACTCGCAACTCACGGAGGCTCAAAAGCCTAATGCTTCCTTCAACTCGTTTCAACGAGGGAAAAAAAAAATCCAATCACGATGACGGGTTCCTGCGAAAAGGACTCAACAAGTTGATACCCTTTTCTCTTGTGCAGTTCCCGGATGAGCCCCCATGTAACAAGGTCGATGGCAAGTCGACAATGTATTTAGACACAACTAAAGACAATAAGAGGATAATGAGATACAATTCAATACTTAAGACAGGACCAGACAGAGGTCCACACCGGCTCGAAGCCGTAACCGGTCTCTCTCGAAGCTCGCACCGAACTCCCCGACGTACACATAGCAGACGATACAATACAGATAAGCCATCTAGCGGTCAGAACACACAGCGTGTGACAATTTCATTTTAGTTTTTGGTAGATTTTGATCAGAAAACTCGCTCGGCAATGTCATTCATTCCGAGTAAAGAATATAAAAAATATTTAAGGATTTAAAGCGCAACCCCGTCATACTACAAAGTTCCCACGCAACATTTAAGTAGTCTGAGATTCAGTGACTGATGTACACTTCCTCGGTGAAGTATTACAAATATACCGCGGTAAACTACTGAATAAGGTTCGAAAAGTGTTTATTTTTTAAGATCTCGTACAAAAATAGAGTCCCTTTGTCATTTCATTTTAGTTTTTGGTAGATTTTGATCAGAAAACTCGCTCGGCAATGTCATTCATTCCGAGTAAAGAATATAAAAAATATTTAAGGATTTAAAGCGCAACCCCGTCATACTACAAAGTTCCCACGCAAGATTTAAGTAGTCTGAGATTCAGTGACTGATGTACACTTCCTCGGTGAAGTATTACAAATATACCGCGGTAAACTACTGAATAAGGTTCGAAAAGTGTTTATTTTTTAAGATCTCGTACAAAAATAGAGTCCCTTTGTCATTTCATTTTAGTTTTTGGTAGATTTTGATCAGAAAACTCGCTCGGCAATGTCATTCATTCCGAGTAAAGAATATAAAAAATATTTAAGGATTTAAAGCGCAACCCCGTCATACTACAAAGTTCCCACGCAAGATTTAAGTAGTCTGAGATTCAGTGACTGATGTACACTTCCTCGGTGAAGTATTACAAATATACCGCGGTAAACTACTGAATAAGGTTCGAAAAGTGTTTATTTTTTAAGATCTCGTACAAAAATAGAGTCCCTTTGTCATTTCATTTTAGTTTTTGGTAGATTTTGATCAGAAAACTCGCTCGGCAATGTCATTCATTCCGAGTAAAGAATATAAAAAATATTTAAGGATTTAAAGCGCAACCCCGTCATACTACAAAGTTCCCACGCAACATTTAAGTAGTCTGAGATTCAGTGACTGATGTACACTTCCTCGGTGAAGTATTACAAATATACCGCGGTAAACTACTGAATAAGGTTCGAAAAGTGTTTATTTTTTAAGATCTCGTACAAAAATAGAGTCCCTTTGTCATTTCATTTTAGTTTTTGGTAGATTTTGATCAGAAAACTCGCTCGGCAATGTCATTCATTCCGAGTAAAGAATATAAAAAATATTTAAGGATTTAAAGCGCAACCCCGTCATACTACAAAGTTCCCACGCAACATTTAAGTAGTCTGAGATTCAGTGACTGATGTACACTTCCTCGGTGAAGTATTACAAATATACCGCGGTAAACTACTGAATAAGGTTCGAAAAGTGTTTATTTTTTAAGATCTCGTACAAAAATAGAGTCCCTTTGTCATTTCATTTTAGTTTTTGGTAGATTTTGATCAGAAAACTCGCTCGGCAATGTCATTCATTCCGAGTAAAGAATATAAAAAATATTTAAAGATTTAAAGCGCAACCCCGTCATACTACAAAGTTCCCACGCAACATTTAAGTAGTCTGAGATTCAGTGACTGATGTACACTTCCTCGGTGAAGTATTACAAATATACCGCGGTAAACTACTGAATAAGGTTCGAAAAGTGTTTATTTTTTAAGATCTCGTACAAAAATAGAGTCCCTTTGTCATTTCATTTTAGTTTTTGGTAGATTTTGATCAGAAAACTCGCTCGGCAATGTCATTCATTCCGAGTAAAGAATATAAAAAATATTTAAGGATTTAAAGCGCAACCCCGTCATACTACAAAGTTCCCACGCAACATTTAAGTAGTCTGAGATTCAGTGACTGATGTACACTTCCTCGGTGAAGTATTACAAATATACCGCGGTAAACTACTGAATAAGGTTCGAAAAGTGTTTATTTTTTAAGATCTCGTACATAAATAGAGTCCCTTTGTCATTTCATTTTAGTTTTTGGTAGATTTTGATCAGAAAACTCGCTCGGCAATGTCATTCATTCCGAGTAAAGAATATAAAAAATATTTAAGGATTTAAAGCGCAACCCCGTCATACTACAAAGTTCCCACGCAACATTTAAGTAGTCTGAGATTCAGTGACTGATGTACACTTCCTCGGTGAAGTATTACAAATATACCGCGGTAAACTACTGAATAAGGTTCGAAAAGTGTTTATTTTTTAAGATCTCGTACAAAAATAGAGTCCCTTTGTCATTTCATTTTAGTTTTTGGTAGATTTTGATCAGAAAACTCGCTCGGCAATGTCATTCATTCCGAGTAAAGAATATAAAAAATATTTAAGGATTTAAAGCGCAACCCCGTCATACTACAAAGTTCCCACGCAACATTTAAGTAGTCTGAGATTCAGTGACTGATGTACACTTCCTCGGTGAAGTATTACAAATATACCGCGGTAAACTACTGAATAAGGTTCGAAAAGTGTTTATTTTTTAAGATCTCGTACAAAAATAGAGTCCCTTTGTCATTTCATTTTAGTTTTTGGTAGATTTTGATCAGAAAACTCGCTCGGCAATGTCATTCATTCCGAGTAAAGAATATGAAATCGCGCTTACGCGCCAGCCCTTCGTGTCATTTGGAACACAATTTTTGTAACTTATGGCCTACAGTCATTGTAAAACACGTATGACTATTACAAAATTTTCAGGGGAAAACAAAGTTTTTTCGAAAATTTGTTACTATTATCTCACTTATCTTCTCAATATATTTAGAATGTTATTTCTGTTTTGATTTCTTTAGGCATTTTCGTAAAGAGATACCTCATTTTTGCTTAGTTTTTGTTTTGATTTTTAGTGCCCTCTAGTGGTGGATTTTAACACTACGTAGTAGTTATGTGTTGTAATATTGGACCCTTTTCCATTTAAGTTTTTGATTTGATGTTAATGATATGAGTATTTCTAATTATTAAATGGCCATAGACAATTGTCCATATTTCCTATGTATGATGTTTGTTTTGTGAATTAGTTTCTTATTTTCCTGATTTTCTACCGCCCCCTCGAATTTTGCCATAGCCATCTGTTGGTGGGAAAATGAACTAAAAAATTAAATGTTTCAAAGTCGCACTTGGGGGAAAGTCACTTCCTACTTGTCGGTCCGAAAAATCGGTAGAAGCCCTCGGTTCCCACCTAAAGGTGGGAGACACTCGGGGATAAAAAATATTTAAGGATTTAAAGCGCAACCCCGTCATACTACAAAGTTCCCACGCAACATTTAAGTAGTCTGAGATTCAGTGACTGATGTACACTTCCTCGGTGAAGTATTACAAATATACCGCGGTAAACTACTGAATAAGGTTCGAAAAGTGTTTATTTTTTAAGATCTCGTACAAAAATAGAGTCCCTTTGTCATTTCATTTTAGTTTTTGGTAGATTTTGATCAGAAAACTCGCTCGGCAATGTCATTCATTCCGAGTAAAGAATATAAAAAATATTTAAGGATTTAAAGCGCAACCCCGTCATACTACAAAGTTCCCACGCAACATTTAAGTAGTCTGAGATTCAGTGACTGATGTACACTTCCTCGGTGAAGTATTACAAATATACCGCGGTAAACTACTGAATAAGGTTCGAAAAGTGTTTATTTTTTAAGATCTCGTACAAAAATAGAGTCCCTTTGTCATTTCATTTTAGTTTTTGGTAGATTTTGATCAGAAAACTCGCTCGGCAATGTCATTCATTCCGAGTAAAGAATATAAAAAATATTTAAGGATTTAAAGCGCAACCCCGTCATACTACAAAGTTCCCACGCAACATTTAAGTAGTCTGAGATTCAGTGACTGATGTACACTTCCTCGGTGAAGTATTACAAATATACCGCGGTAAACTACTGAATAAGGTTCGAAAAGTGTTTATTTTTTAAGATCTCGTACAAAAATAGAGTACCTTTGTCATTTCATTTTAGTTTTTGGTAGATTTTGATCAGAAAACTCGCTCGGCAATGTCATTCATTCCGAGTAAAGAATATAAAAAATATTTAAGGATTTAAAGCGCAACCCCGTCATACTACAAAGTTCCCACGCAACATTTAAGTAGTCTGAGATTCAGTGACTGATGTACACTTCCTCGGTGAAGTATTACAAATATACCGCGGTAACCTACTGAATAAGGTTCGAAAAGTGTTTATTTTTTAAGATCTCGTACAAAAATAGAGTCCCTTTGTCATTTCATTTTAGTTTTTGGTAGATTTTGATCAGAAAACTCGCTCGGCAATGTCATTCATTCCGAGTAAAGAATATAAAAAATATTTAAGGATTTAAAGCGCAACCCCGTCATACTACAAAGTTCCCACGCAACATTTAAGTAGTCTGAGATTCAGTGACTGATGTACACTTCCTCGGTGAAGTATTACAAATATACCGCGGTAAACTACTGAATAAGGTTCGAAAAGTGTTTATTTTTTAAGATCTCGTACAAAAATAGAGTCCCTTTGTCATTTCATTTTAGTTTTTGGTAGATTTTGATCAGAAAACTCGCTCGGCAATGTCATTCATTCCGAGTAAAGAATATAAAAAATATTTAAGGATTTAAAGCGCAACCCCGTCATACTACAAAGTTCCCACGCAACATTTAAGTAGTCTGAGATTCAGTGACTGATGTACACTTCCTCGGTGAAGTATTACAAATATACCGCGGTAACCTACTGAATAAGGTTCGAAAAGTGTTTATTTTTTAAGATCTCGTACAAAAATAGAGTCCCTTTGTCATTTCATTTTAGTTTTTGGTAGATTTTGATCAGAAAACTCGCTCGGCAATGTCATTCATTCCGAGTAAAGAATATAAAAAATATTTAAGGATTTAAAGCGCAACCCCGTCATACTACAAAGTTCCCACGCAACATTTAAGTAGTCTGAGATTCAGTGACTGATGTACACTTCCTCGGTGAAGTATTACAAATATACCGCGGTAAACTACTGAATAAGGTTCGAAAAGTGTTTATTTTTTAAGATCTCGTACAAAAATAGAGTCCCTTTGTCATTTCATTTTAGTTTTTGGTAGATTTTGATCAGAAAACTCGCTCGGCAATGTCATTCATTCCGAGTAAAGAATATAAAAAATATTTAAGGATTTAAAGCGCAACCCCGTCATACTACAAAGTTCCCACGCAACATTTAAGTAGTCTGAGATTCAGTGACTGATGTACACTTCCTCGGTGAAGTATTACAAATATACCGCGGTAACCTACTGAATAAGGTTCGAAAAGTGTTTATTTTTTAAGATCTCGTACAAAAATAGAGTCCCTTTGTCATTTCATTTTAGTTTTTGGTAGATTTTGATCAGAAAACTCGCTCGGCAATGTCATTCATTCCGAGTAAAGAATATAAAAAATATTTAAGGATTTAAAGCGCAACCCCGTCATACTACAAAGTTCCCACGCAACATTTAAGTAGTCTGAGATTCAGTGACTGATGTACACTTCCTCGGTGAAGTATTACAAATATACCGCGGTAACCTACTGAATAAGGTTCGAAAAGTGTTTATTTTTTAAGATCTCGTACAAAAATAGAGTCCCTTTGTCATTTCATTTTAGTTTTTGGTAGATTTTGATCAGAAAACTCGCTCGGCAATGTCATTCATTCCGAGTAAAGAATATAAAAAATATTTAAGGATTTAAAGCGCAACCCCGTCATACTACAAAGTTCCCACGCAACATTTAAGTAGTCTGAGATTCAGTGACTGATGTACACTTCCTCGGTGAAGTATTACAAATATACCGCGGTAAACTACTGAATAAGGTTCGAAAAGTGTTTATTTTTTAAGATCTCGTACAAAAATAGAGTCCCTTTGTCATTTCATTTTAGTTTTTGGTAGATTTTGATCAGAAAACTCGCTCGGCAATGTCATTCATTCCGAGTAAAGAATATAAAAAATATTTAAGGATTTAAAGCGCAACCCCGTCATACTACAAAGTTCCCACGCAACATTTAAGTAGTCTGAGATTCAGTGACTGATGTACACTTCCTCGTTGAAGTATTACAAATATACCGCGGTAAACTACTGAATAAGGTTCGAAAAGTGTTTATTTTTTAAGATCTCGTACAAAAATAGAGTCCCTTTGTCATTTCATTTTAGTTTTTGGTAGATTTTGATCAGAAAACTCGCTCGGCAATGTCATTCATTCCGAGTAAAGAATATAAAAAATATTTAAGGATTTAAAGCGCAACCCCGTCATACTACAAAGTTCCCACGCAACATTTAAGTAGTCTGAGATTCAGTGACTGATGAACACTTCCTCGGTGAAGTATTACAAATATACCGCGGTAAACTACTGAATAAGGTTCGAAAAGTGTTTATTTTTTAAGATCTCGTACAAAAATAGAGTCCCTTTGTCATTTCATTTTAGTTTTTGGTAGATTTTGATCAGAAAACTCGCTCGGCAATGTCATTCATTCCGAGTAAAGAATATAAAAAATATTTAAGGATTTAAAGCGCAACCCCGTCATACTACAAAGTTCCCACGCAACATTTAAGTAGTCTGAGATTCAGTGACTGATGTACACTTCCTCTGTGAAGTATTACAAATATACCGCGGTAAACTACTGAATAAGGTTCGAAAAGTGTTTATTTTTTAAGATCTCGTACAAAAATAGAGTCCCTTTGTCATTTCATTTTAGTTTTTGGTAGATTTTGATCAGAAAACTCGCTCGGCAATGTCATTCATTCCGAGTAAAGAATATAAAAAATATTTAAGGATTTAAAGCGCAACCCCGTCATACTACAAAGTTCCCACGCAACATTTAAGTAGTCTGAGATTCAGTGACTGATGTACACTTCCTCGGTGAAGTATTACAAATATACCGCGGTAAACTACTGAATAAGGTTCGAAAAGTGTTTATTTTTTAAGATCTCGTACAAAAATAGAGTACCTTTGTCATTTCATTTTAGTTTTTGGTAGATTTTGATCAGAAAACTCGCTCGGCAATGTCATTCATTCCGAGTAAAGAATATAAAAAATATTTAAGGATTTAAAGCGCAACCCCGTCATACTACAAAGTTCCCACGCAACATTTAAGTAGTCTGAGATTCAGTGACTGATGTACACTTCCTCGGTGAAGTATTACAAATATACCGCGGTAAACTACTGAATAAGGTTCGAAAAGTGTTTATTTTTTAAGATCTCGTACAAAAATAGAGTCCCTTTGTCATTTCATTTTAGTTTTTGGTAGATTTTGATCAGAAAACTCGCTCGGCAATGTCATTCATTCCGAGTAAAGAATATAAAAAATATTTAAGGATTTAAAGCGCAACCCCGTCATACTACAAAGTTCCCACGCAACATTTAAGTAGTCTGAGATTCAGTGACTGATGTACACTTCCTCGGTGAAGTATTACAAATATACCGCGGTAAACTACTGAATAAGGTTCGAAAAGTGTTTATTTTTTAAGATCTCGTACAAAAATAGAGTCCCTTTGTCATTTCATTTTAGTTTTTGGTAGATTTTGATCAGAAAACTCGCTCGGCAATGTCATTCATTCCGAGTAAAGAATATAAAAAATATTTAAGGATTTAAAGCGCAACCCCGTCATACTACAAAGTTCCCACGCAACATTTAAGTAGTCTGAGATTCAGTGACTGATGTACACTTCCTCGGTGAAGTATTACAAATATACCGCGGTAAACTACTGAATAAGGTTCGAAAAGTGTTTATTTTTTAAGATCTCGTACAAAAATAGAGTCCCTTTGTCATTTCATTTTAGTTTTTGGTAGATTTTGATCAGAAAACTCGCTCGGCAATGTCATTCATTCCGAGTAAAGAATATAAAAAATATTTAAGGATTTAAAGCGCAACCCCGTCATACTACAAAGTTCCCACGCAACATTTAAGTAGTCTGAGATTCAGTGACTGATGTACACTTCCTCGGTGAAGTATTACAAATATACCGCGGTAAACTACTGAATAAGGTTCGAAAAGTGTTTATTTTTTAAGATCTCGTACAAAAATAGAGTCCCTTTGTCATTTCATTTTAGTTTTTGGTAGATTTTGATCAGAAAACTCGCTCGGCAATGTCATTCATTCCGAGTAAAGAATATAAAAAATATTTAAGGATTTAAAGCGCAACCCCGTCATACTACAAAGTTCCCACGCAACATTTAAGTAGTCTGAGATTCAGTGACTGATGTACACTTCCTCGGTGAAGTATTACAAATATACCGCGGTAAACTACTGAATAAGGTTCGAAAAGTGTTTATTTTTTAAGATCTCGTACAAAAATAGAGTCCCTTTGTCATTTCATTTTAGTTTTTGGTAGATTTTGATCAGAAAACTCGCTCGGCAATGTCATTCATTCCGAGTAAAGAATATAAAAAATATTTAAGGATTTAAAGCGCAACCCCGTCATACTACAAAGTTCCCACGCAACATTTAAGTAGTCTGAGATTCAGTGACTGATGTACACTTCCTCGGTGAAGTATTACAAATATACCGCGGTAAACTACTGAATAAGGTTCGAAAAGTGTTTATTTTTTAAGATCTCGTACAAAAATAGAGTCCCTTTGTCATTTCATTTTAGTTTTTGGTAGATTTTGATCAGAAAACTCGCTCGGCAATGTCATTCATTCCGAGTAAAGAATATAAAAAATATTTAAGGATTCAAAGCGCAACCCCGTCATACTACAAAGTTCCCACGCAATATTTAAGTAGTCTGAGATTCAGTGACTGATGTACACTTCCTCGGTGAAGTATTACAAATATACCGCGGTAAACTACTGAATAAGGTTCGAAAAGTGTTTATTTTTTAAGATCTCGTACAAAAATAGAGTCCCTTTGTCATTTCATTTTAGTTTTTGGTAGATTTTGATCAGAAAACTCGCTCGGCAATGTCATTCATTCCGAGTAAAGAATATGAAATCGCGCTTACGCGCCAGCCCTTCGTGTCATTTGGAACACAATTTTTGTAACTTATGGCCTACAGTCATTGTAAAACACGTATGACTATTACAAAATTTTCAGGGGAAAACAAAGTTTTTTCGAAAATTTGTTACTATTATCTCACTTATCTTCTCAATATATTTAGAATGTTATTTCTGTTTTGATTTCTTTAGGCATTTTCGTAAAGAGATACCTCATTTTTGCTTAGTTTTTGTTTTGATTTTTAGTGCCCTCTAGTGGTGGATTTTAACACTACGTAGTAGTTATGTGTTGTAATATTGGACCCTTTTCCATTTAAGTTTTTGATTTGATGTTAATGATATGAGTATTTCTAATTATTAAATGGCCATAGACAATTGTCCATATTTCCTATGTATGATGTTTGTTTTGTGAATTAGTTTCTTATTTTCCTGATTTTCTACCGCCCCCTCGAATTTTGCCATAGCCATCTGTTGGTGGGAAAATGAACTAAAAAATTAAATGTTTCAAAGTCGCACTTGGGGGAAAGTCACTTCCTACTTGTCGGTCCGAAAAATCGGTAGAAGCCCTCGGTTCCCACCTAAAGGTGGGAGACACTCGGGGATAAAAAATATTTAAGGATTTAAAGCGCAACCCCGTCATACTACAAAGTTCCCACGCAACATTTAAGTAGTCTGAGATTCAGTGACTGATGTACACTTCCTCGGTGAAGTATTACAAATATACCGCGGTAAACTACTGAATAAGGTTCGAAAAGTGTTTATTTTTTAAGATCTCGTACAAAAATAGAGTCCCTTTGTCATTTCATTTTAGTTTTTGGTAGATTTTGATCAGAAAACTCGCTCGGCAATGTCATTCATTCCGAGTAAAGAATATAAAAAATATTTAAGGATTTAAAGCGCAACCCCGTCATACTACAAAGTTCCCACGCAACATTTAAGTAGTCTGAGATTCAGTGACTGATGTACACTTCCTCGGTGAAGTATTACAAATATACCGCGGTAAACTACTGAATAAGGTTCGAAAAGTGTTTATTTTTTAAGATCTCGTACAAAAATAGAGTCCCTTTGTCATTTCATTTTAGTTTTTGGTAGATTTTGATCAGAAAACTCGCTCGGCAATGTCATTCATTCCGAGTAAAGAATATAAAAAATATTTAAGGATTTAAAGCGCAACCCCGTCATACTACAAAGTTCCCACGCAACATTTAAGTAGTCTGAGATTCAGTGACTGATGTACACTTCCTCGGTGAAGTATTACAAATATACCGCGGTAAACTACTGAATAAGGTTCGAAAAGTGTTTATTTTTTAAGATCTCGTACAAAAATAGAGTCCCTTTGTCATTTCATTTTAGTTTTTGGTAGATTTTGATCAGAAAACTCGCTCGGCAATGTCATTCATTCCGAGTAAAGAATATAAAAAATATTTAAGGATTTAAAGCGCAACCCCGTCATACTACAAAGTTCCCACGCAACATTTAAGTAGTCTGAGATTCAGTGACTGATGTACACTTCCTCGGTGAAGTATTACAAATATACCGCGGTAAACTACTGAATAAGGTTCGAAAAGTGTTTATTTTTTAAGATCTCGTACAAAAATAGAGTCCCTTTGTCATTTCATTTTAGTTTTTGGTAGATTTTGATCAGAAAACTCGCTCGGCAATGTCATTCATTCCGAGTAAAGAATATAAAAAATATTTAAGGATTTAAAGCGCAACCCCGTCATACTACAAAGTTCCCACGCAACATTTAAGTAGTCTGAGATTCAGTGACTGATGTACACTTCCTCGGTGAAGTATTACAAATATACCGCGGTAAACTACTGAATAAGGTTCGAAAAGTGTTTATTTTTTAAGATCTCGTACAAAAATAGAGTCCCTTTGTCATTTCATTTTAGTTTTTGGTAGATTTTGATCAGAAAACTCGCTCGGCAATGTCATTCATTCCGAGTAAAGAATATAAAAAATATTTAAGGATTTAAAGCGCAACCCCGTCATACTACAAAGTTCCCACGCAACATTTAAGTAGTCTGAGATTCAGTGACTGATGTACACTTCCTCGGTGAAGTATTACAAATATACCGCGGTAAACTACTGAATAAGGTTCGAAAAGTGTTTATTTTTTAAGATCTCGTACAAAAATAGAGTACCTTTGTCATTTCATTTTAGTTTTTGGTAGATTTTGATCAGAAAACTCGCTCGGCAATGTCATTCATTCCGAGTAAAGAATATAAAAAATATTTAAGGATTTAAAGCGCAACCCCGTCATACTACAAAGTTCCCACGCAACATTTAAGTAGTCTGAGATTCAGTGACTGATGTACACTTCCTCGGTGAAGTATTACAAATATACCGCGGTAACCTACTGAATAAGGTTCGAAAAGTGTTTATTTTTTAAGATCTCGTACAAAAATAGAGTCCCTTTGTCATTTCATTTTAGTTTTTGGTAGATTTTGATCAGAAAACTCGCTCGGCAATGTCATTCATTCCGAGTAAAGAATATAAAAAATATTTAAGGATTTAAAGCGCAACCCCGTCATACTACAAAGTTCCCACGCAACATTTAAGTAGTCTGAGATTCAGTGACTGATGTACACTTCCTCGGTGAAGTATTACAAATATACCGCGGTAAACTACTGAATAAGGTTCGAAAAGTGTTTATTTTTTAAGATCTCGTACAAAAATAGAGTCCCTTTGTCATTTCATTTTAGTTTTTGGTAGATTTTGATCAGAAAACTCGCTCGGCAATGTCATTCATTCCGAGTAAAGAATATAAAAAATATTTAAGGATTTAAAGCGCAACCCCGTCATACTACAAAGTTCCCACGCAACATTTAAGTAGTCTGAGATTCAGTGACTGATGTACACTTCCTCGGTGAAGTATTACAAATATACCGCGGTAACCTACTGAATAAGGTTCGAAAAGTGTTTATTTTTTAAGATCTCGTACAAAAATAGAGTCCCTTTGTCATTTCATTTTAGTTTTTGGTAGATTTTGATCAGAAAACTCGCTCGGCAATGTCATTCATTCCGAGTAAAGAATATAAAAAATATTTAAGGATTTAAAGCGCAACCCCGTCATACTACAAAGTTCCCACGCAACATTTAAGTAGTCTGAGATTCAGTGACTGATGTACACTTCCTCGGTGAAGTATTACAAATATACCGCGGTAACCTACTGAATAAGGTTCGAAAAGTGTTTATTTTTTAAGATCTCGTACAAAAATAGAGTCCCTTTGTCATTTCATTTTAGTTTTTGGTAGATTTTGATCAGAAAACTCGCTCGGCAATGTCATTCATTCCGAGTAAAGAATATAAAAAATATTTAAGGATTTAAAGCGCAACCCCGTCATACTACAAAGTTCCCACGCAACATTTAAGTAGTCTGAGATTCAGTGACTGATGTACACTTCCTCGGTGAAGTATTACAAATATACCGCGGTAACCTACTGAATAAGGTTCGAAAAGTGTTTATTTTTTAAGATCTCGTACAAAAATAGAGTCCCTTTGTCATTTCATTTTAGTTTTTGGTAGATTTTGATCAGAAAACTCGCTCGGCAATGTCATTCATTCCGAGTAAAGAATATAAAAAATATTTAAGGATTTAAAGCGCAACCCCGTCATACTACAAAGTTCCCACGCAACATTTAAGTAGTCTGAGATTCAGTGACTGATGTACACTTCCTCGGTGAAGTATTACAAATATACCGCGGTAAACTACTGAATAAGGTTCGAAAAGTGTTTATTTTTTAAGATCTCGTACAAAAATAGAGTCCCTTTGTCATTTCATTTTAGTTTTTGGTAGATTTTGATCAGAAAACTCGCTCGGCAATGTCATTCATTCCGAGTAAAGAATATAAAAAATATTTAAGGATTTAAAGCGCAACCCCGTCATACTACAAAGTTCCCACGCAACATTTAAGTAGTCTGAGATTCAGTGACTGATGTACACTTCCTCGGTGAAGTATTACAAATATACCGCGGTAAACTACTGAATAAGGTTCGAAAAGTGTTTATTTTTTAAGATCTCGTACAAAAATAGAGTCCCTTTGTCATTTCATTTTAGTTTTTGGTAGATTTTGATCAGAAAACTCGCTCGGCAATGTCATTCATTCCGAGTAAAGAATATAAAAAATATTTAAGGATTTAAAGCGCAACCCCGTCATACTATAAAGTTCCCACGCAACTGTTGCAGGATAGCACAAGGCTAACTTGTATTCAGATGCCGAGAATCAAACGGGGGGGAAGAAATAACACAAAAGGAAAGCAAATTGACACGGACACAAATCCACATCGACGCAAGCGCGGGGGAGCCTAGCGCGGCCCGTCCCTTGAACAAGAACACAAGACACAAATGAGGGATAAATACCAGGGAGCTGCCGTCGCGTCCACGAGTGAGGGGCGAGTGAAAGAGTTACGAGAGCCGCCCCGTTCACGCACGTTCCGGGGGAGGGTGTCACGACCATTCGTGACATCTAACGGGGGGAAAATGGGACTCGTCTGTGCGACGCCGGGGGCTTGCGGGTACCCCGCTACATTCGGCCTTTCCTGGCCTGTGACTTTTCACGCACATAATACACAATATTCTAATACACACACTTCAACTACTATCTGAGATAAAGGCACTGAATTACCACAAACAATCAAACATTCAACTGAATTACAAATCAAACATTCAATAGGGATTTTCTCTTTGGAGAATACACTGACACACACAATGAAAATAATAATTCACGACAAATTCCAATCAAGAGCCAACCCAAACGAAATAAACAAAATTTACCCTCCTTTTTGCAAAGTTTACCGCTATCAGGCTTTACTGGCTCGCGGATGGGGGAAACTATGGGGATTTAGGAGCAAGTCAGACGACTCAATTACTAAACTTGATTAACCAAACAAAAATGCAAATCGACCAGAAAAAAAAGAGAAGATAGAAAAAAAAAGGGAAAAAGGGAGAAAAAAAAAGAAAAAGACAAAGACAATTTTTACATATCCAGCTCGTATTCTTCTAATATCGCGGGGAGACGGGAAACACGACCACTTCTGGTTGTTTTTGGTGGCTGCTTCGGAACTTGTAACGGACGAACCGGAACTTCTTCTCTTACGGGCGTTGAGATGATCTCAGCAATTTCCTGTTCATGTTCACCATCTTCTACTCTCACACATGGCTCGTCAGGCTCACTCACGCAGGGTTCATTAATTTCACTCACGGCATACCAATCGCTGTCAGCTCTAGATCGAAACGGCTTCAATTGCACGACATGTGCGTTGAACTTTCTTCCTTTCTTCCGTTTCCTTTTCGACGGCAGGTCTTCCACTAAGTACGTCGTCTCTGCCACTCTCTTGACGATCTGAAACGGGCCGATATATTTCGGTAGGAATTTCTTGGTTAGACCCTTCTGTTTTATCAACCGCCGCACTAGCACAAGATCTCCCGCGACGTACGGCTTTGATGCTTTTCTTCGAGCGTCAATCAGCTCCTTGCTTTTTTCTTGACGCCGGATGATGTTCAGTCTCGCCGCCATTCTCAAGTCTTCTACGCGTTTCGTGAACTGCTTCCTCGATACCGGACTATCCTCCGGCCACACGAACAAGTTGCAATCCGGCCTGTTTGGGAGCCGGCCGTAAACCAGCTGGAACGGGGAATACTTGGTCGTAGACTGCTTAGCTGTGTTGATGGCGAAGACAGCATCTGACAGGCGCTCGTCCCAATCGCGATGATTCGGTGCTATGTATCCAGCGATTGCTCTGGCAGCTGTTCGATTTAGCCTTTCGACTAGGCCATTCGTTTGGGGATGCTCTGCTGATGCGACGACGTGATGGATTCTCATCCGCTCCAACTCCGATGATAATTCACGACTAGTAAACGCCGAACCGGGATCCGAGATAATTCTGCTCGGTACTCCATGACGATTGATGATGGATTCCTTCAGGAATTTTGTAACGTAACAGGTGGCTGTACTTGGTACCGCTACAGCCTCCACCCATTTCGTGAGGTAGTCGATGGCAAACAGAATGTGGAGATTCCCGGACGGTGTCTCCAGCAGCGGGCCTTGATGATCGATGCCGATGAGGTCGAATGGTCTAGCCGGCGGGGGGATGGGATTCAAAAAGCCGACAGGGACACCGGGGGGAACATTATGAAATTGACAATGCATACACGACAATACATACGCTCGCACACTAGATTCCATCCGCGGCCACCAATAATTTTCTACTACACGGGCAAGAGTTTTTTCTACACCAAAATGAGATGCATCTGCTTTGTCGTGGCAGTTACTAATTAAATCCCTGCGTAAAATAGAGGGGACCAACAAAAGCAATTTTCTACCCACATTACTTTTACTTTTTTTGTACACTACCCCCTTTCTGACGGCGAAGTCAGGATCTTTTTTGTTAGTGAGGGCGCGGTTAGTAATTGGGCGTAACTCTTTGTCGACTTGCTGTAAAAATGCAAGCTCTTTAGCTGTGTATCCATCAGATTTTAACACACAGCTTATGCGATGTTCTGTCGAGGATGTCCCTTGGCATTCTTCCGGCCCACCAAGATTCCTCGAGAGAACATCAGCAACCACATTATTTTTACCTTTTACGTGCTCAATTTTAAAGTCATATTCTTGTAGGCTCAAAATCCATCTTGAAAATTTACCACTCAACTCTTTTTTCTCCCACAACCATCTGACGGCTGAGTTGTCTGTGCGGACTGTAAAAGGCCGCCCATACAAATAACACCTGAACTTCTTTAAAGCCCACACTAGAGCCAAACACTCAAGCTCATTCGAATGATACTTGGCTTCCGCGTCAGAAAGCGCTCTACTGAGAAAAGCAACAGGTTTTACCTCACCGTCCGCTTTTTGAGCAAGGACGGCACCTAGGCCAAGGTGGCTGGCGTCGGTATGGATCTCGGTTGGTAGGCTCTCATCGAAGTGCGCCAAGACAGGCGCTGAAGACAGTATGTCGACCAGGGAGTCCAACGCTCTCCTCTGCTCCTCCTCCCATCTCCACCTGGCGTTTTTTTTCAGCAGAGTCACGAGCGGTGCCGTAATATGCGCGAACTCCGGGATGAACTTCCGGTAGTAAGACGCGAGACCGAGAAAGGCCCTCAGTGATTTCAACGAATTCACTTCCATCCTATTCAGGGCACTGACTTTTTCTGGGTCCGGTCTCACTCCGTCTGCTCGAACAATGTGACCTAAATGTTTCACTTCATCGGCTGCAAATAAACACTTTTTCATATTAAGGATTAAATTGGCCTTACTGAGGGCCGTCAACACTAAATCTAGTCTACTCTGATGCTCGTCAAAATCTCTCCCAAAGACGAGAATATCGTCCAAATAAACCAGACATGCGGTCCATTTTAGCCTATTTAAAACCTGATCCATTAATCGCTGAAATGTGGCCGGCGCGTTTGCCAGACCAAAAGGCATTCTATTGAATTCAAATAAGCCATCGGGCGTTACGAAAGCTGTTTTTGGACGATCTCTTTCCGCGACTGGTACCTGCCAGTATCCGTTAGCTAGGTCTAAAGTGGAGAAATACTTGGCTCCGGCGAGCCTGTCGAATACATCATCCATCCGTGGCAGCGGATAAACGTCCCTTTTTGTGACAGAATTTAAACGTCTATAGTCTATACAAAATCTATGGTCGCCGGATTTCTTTTTTACAAGTACTACAGGGGACGACCACGGGCTATTAGACGGCTGGATCACACCGTCCTTTAGCATTTCGTTCACCTTTTCGGAAACAATTTTCCGCTCGAACTGCGACATTCTATATGGGCGACTAGTAATTGGGTGGTTGTTACCGGTGTCGATGTCGTGGTTGATGTTAACGGCCCGGCCCAGTCGGTTCTCGTCGGACGGGAGACAGTGCGGATGACGGTCGAGTAATTCAAAAATTTTCTCTTTCTCAGTTTCTAATAAGTTTACTCCCGTGTTGACGTCCTCCCGACTGGCCGCCCGCGGATGCATTCCAACCGCAGCGCAACATACTCTCGCGGATCCGCTTAATCCACCCTGCACGGGCGGGTTTGCTTCTTTTTGCTCTACCGGAACAACGGCAACTTGTGCCCCTATGTCGAGATCAATAAAAATTACGCAATTACTTCTTCTTACAATTACCGGGGTCGAATCGAAGTTGAGGAGCGGTACTCTGGCCCTTCCGTTTTTGAACGACACAAGGGCAGAGGGCACCACCCACGTTCTCGAGGGCTTGGCTGAAAATCCAAATTTGACGATGCCCGTTCCGGTAAAATTGATGGGGATTGATCCCTCCAGCATTCGTAGCGACTCGCCAGGCACTTCCACAGCTTTCTTAATGCTGAATCTCACAGCACCTCTCCGTCGCATTGAAGGCAACTCCTTAGCCAACTCCTCAAAAAACTCCTCGGGCGGAACCGTTTCTTCCTCTTCGTCCGGAACCGTTTCTTCCTCCTTGGCCGGAGCGATTGTGACGGGCACATCCGTTTCCGCCTTCTGTCCGACTTCGTTCATAAAAACTGGCACAATTTGATTATTCTTACAGACTAAGTTTACCTTGGCCTTTACCAGCCAATCAACACCCAAAATAATAGGGAAGGGGGCCATTTTTACGACTGCAACATTTCCAAGGGACACTCTAGTGTCTTTCCAGCAAATATTTAAAGGGATTTCATCAACTACCGTAACAATCTTATTATCAATTCCCCTTATTCCTGGGAGACTGCTCTTTACCCTATTTTTACAAATTCTTTTAACTACCGCTAATCTTACTGTTGTTATGCTGGAGCCAGTGTCCAGCAAGGCTTCTGTCTCACCAACTCCCTCGATGATGACACGGATGACGGGCAAATAAGTTGGCTGAGACGTTCCACTTAAATGCTTCCCCGTCAACGCTGGCCTTGGCCAGCCGACGGGGCCTGGCCGTTTCCCGCCCCACGAGGGCAATTTCTTCTGATATGGCCGGTCGCTCCGCACTGATAACAGGCACGATTGTCCGGCTGACGCTGTACCGGTCGTTGACTTCCGCCGAGATTCAATCCATTCAGCTTTTCCACTAGTCCTGCGATTTGGTTGCCCATTGACATTAGTGCCGATCCGACGTCGACAGATTGTTGCTGCGGTGGTGGATGTTGAATTGTCGGTATTGGTGGTGGAACTGTCGGCACCAAAGGCAGTGTTGGCACCTGATACCCCATCGTACCACACGGTGGCTGAGGAGGTGGCGAAAAAAATGAATTTGTTGGAGGGAGGGGGGTTACATTGGGTTTTAGAGTAACAAATAGCGCCTCGAGGTCTCTCAACCTAGTCATAAAATCGTCAACATCGGCAGGTATGTCATTCATCATTGCGGCTACGTGTTGCCAATTGGCAAGTCCGCCGATCAGATACGATACCTTTTGAGCATTCGTCAATACGTGAGGGGAGAGGTCAAGCAAACGAGATTTTTCTACAGCATACACAACCCCGGGTTCTCCCGGTTTCTGAACTTTTTCATCTACCATTTTGTACCATTCTGACGGCGACAAGCGGAGGGTAAAATTAGCTCTCAATGCGTTGGACCAATTGGCCCAATTCGGATTATTATTACCAGTCTGCAGGTGCCACTGTAGAGCGATTCCTCCTAAGCGCCTGATCGCCACCTGCTGCTTCTGTTGATTCGTCCACCCTTCTACATCACCAACCTGATTGATCGTCCTAACCCAATCCCTTCCAGAGTCGCCCAATTTACCTTCAAACATTGGTATCGAATCTACAACGGCATTATTTACACGTGCGTTAACAGCGCCCACCTGCTGCTGCTGGGCAGTAACCAGTGCTCTCAACGCCGCACTTTCCTGCTGCTGGGCGACCAAAATATTCACAAGTGCATCGTGGCGGCCCTGATACTGAGCCCGGTCTTGGGCCGCTCCGTTAGCAAAGTCCGCGAGTGCTTGCGCCAGTGCGGGATCCATTGGGACGTTAGGTGGTGGAGCTATTGGGCTAGGCACACGGTCAACTCGAAGTGGCGCAATATCAAACTGTAATCTACGTGTAGGTCTCTCCTCTCCCTCAGAATCCCTTTCTGGAACCAGTGCGACCAGTTGGATGGCGTTAACTTCGGGGTTAAGATTTCTCGTGGCACTACGCGTTCTTATATGATAATCAACGGGAGGTACCCCAACTGTTCGCCTCGACGGCATGGACCGTCCAAAAAAAAGAAAACACAGCGAGAAAAGAGAGAGGAAAAAAAAAAGGTGGGGTGCGGGAGAACAAAAGAGAGAACAAAATAATGAATAACTGAAAAAAAAGGTGAAGCTAGTGGCAATTAACACAATTAGAAAGAAGGGATGGAGAGGGGAAAAAAAAAAGAAAAATGAAACTAATGCCCTCTGTAGGAACACGTGGTCCGACGGGAAAAAAGAGAGAGAGGAAAAAAAAATCAAAAGTTACGAAATCAAAAATCCACCCACGATAAATCAGATATCAAAACAAACGAAAAAAAAGGAACGTCTTTTACTTCTAAGGTTCTACGGGCAGTTCAACAAAAGACTCAAATCGCGCAAGGGGGAAAAAAAATTGAACTTTTCTGGGGCCCGTAATCCACTTCTGACACCAATCTGTTGCAGGATAGCACAAGGCTAACTTGTATTCAGATGCCGAGAATCAAACGGGGGGAAGAAATAACACAAAAGGAAAGCAAATTGACACGGACACAAATCCACATCGACGCAAGCGCGGG
Source organism: Ceriodaphnia dubia (assembly GCA_022539655.2). Classification (NCBI taxonomy): domain Eukaryota; kingdom Metazoa; phylum Arthropoda; class Branchiopoda; order Diplostraca; family Daphniidae; genus Ceriodaphnia; species Ceriodaphnia dubia. The sequence continues at coordinate 17,034 of JAKUCG020000198.1, read as the reverse complement.
GGAGCCTAGCGCGGCCCGTCCCTTGAACAAGAACACAAGACACAAATGAGGGATAAATACCAGGGAGCTGCCGTCGCGTCCACGAGTGAGGGGCGAGTGAAAGAGTTACGAGAGCCGCCCCGTTCACGCACGTTCCGGGGGAGGGTGTCACGACCATTCGTGACATCTAACGGGGGGAAAATGGGACTCGTCTGTGCGACGCCGGGGGCTTGCGGGTACCCCGCTACACAACATTTAAGTAGTCTGAGATTCAGTGACTGATGTACACTTCCTCGGTGAAGTATTACAAATATACCGCGGTAAACTACTGAATAAGGTTCGAAAAGTGTTTATTTTTAAGATCTCGTACAAAAATAGAGTCCCTTTGTCATTTCATTTTAGTTTTTGGTAGATTTTGATCAGAAAACTCGCTCGGCAATGTCATTCATTCCGAGTAAAGAATATAAAAAATATTTAAGGATTTAAAGCGCAACCCCGTCATACTATAAAGTTCCCACGCAACATTTAAGTAGTCTGAGATTCAGTGACTGATGTACACTTCCTCGGTGAAGTATTACAAATATACCGCGGTAAACTACTGAATAAGGTTCGAAAAGTGTTTATTTTTTAAGATCTCGTACAAAAATAGAGCTTCCTTTGTCATTTCATTTTAGTTTTTGGTAGATTTTGATCAGAAAACTCGCTCGGCAATGTCATTCATTCCGAGTAAAGAATATAAAAAATATTTAAGGATTTAAAGCGCAACCCCGTCATACTATAAAGTTCCCACGCAACATTTAAGTAGTCTGAGATTCAGTGACTGATGTACACTTCCTCGGTGAAGTATTACAAATATACCGCGGTAAACTACTGAATAAGGTTCGAAAAGTGTTTATTTTTAAGATCTCGTACAAAAATAGAGTCCCTCTGTCATTTCATTTTAGTTTTTGGTAGATTTTGATCAGAAAACTCGCTCGGCAATGTCATTCATTCCGAGTAAAGAATATAAAAAATATTTAAGGATTTAAAGCGCAACCCCGTCATACTATAAAGTTCCCACGCAACATTTAAGTAGTCTGAGATTCAGTGACTGATGTACACTTCCTCGGTGAAGTATTACAAATATACCGCGGTAAACTACTGAATAAGGTTCGAAAAGTGTTTATTTTTTAAGATCTCGTACAAAAATAGAGTCCCTTTGTCATTTCATTTTAGTTTTTGGAAGATTTTGATCAGAAAACTCGCTCGGCAATGTCATTCATTCCGAGTAAAGAATATAAAAAATATTTAAGGATTTAAAGCGCAACCCCGTCATACTATAAAGTTCCCACGCAACATTTAAGTAGTCTGAGATTCAGTGACTGATGTACACTTCCTCGGTGAAGTATTACAAATATACCGCGGTAAACTACTGAATAAGGTTCGAAAAGTGTTTATTTTTTAAGATCTCGTACAAAAATAGAGTCACTTTGTCATTTCATTTTAGTTTTTGGTAGATTTTGATCAGAAAACTCGCTCGGCAATGTCATTCATTCCGAGTAAAGAATATAAAAAATATTTAAGGATTTAAAGCGCAACCCCGTCATACTATAAAGTTCCCACGCAACATTTAAGTAGTCTGAGATTCAGTGACTGATGTACACTTCCTCGGTGAAGTATTACAAATATACCGCGGTAAACTACTGAATAAGGTTCGAAAAGTGTTTATTTTTAAGATCTCGTACAAAAATAGAGTCCCCTTGTCATTTCATTTTAGTTTTTGGTAGATTTTGATCAGAAAACTCGCTCGGCAATGTCATTCATTCCGAGTAAAGAATATAAAAAATATTTAAGGATTTAAAGCGCAACCCCGTCATACTATAAAGTTCCCACGCAACATTTAAGTAGTCTGAGATTCAGTGACTGATGTACACTTCCTCGGTGAAGTATTACAAATATACCGCGGTAAACTACTGAATAAGGTTCGAAAAGTGTTTATTTTTTAAGATCTCGTACAAAAATAGAGTCCCTTTGTCATTTCATTTTAGTTTTTGGTAGATTTTTGGAAGATTTTTAAAGCGCAACCCCGTCATACTACAAAGTTCCCACGCAACATTTAAGTAGTCTGAGATTCAGTGACTGATGTACACTTCCTCGGTGAAGTATTACAAATATACCGCGGTAAACTACTGAATAAGGTTCGAAAAGTGTTTATTTTTTAAGATCTCGTACAAAAATAGAGTCCCTTTGTCATTTCATTTTAGTTTTTGGTAGATTTTGATCAGAAAACTCGCTCGGCAATGTCATTCATTCCGAGTAAAGAATATAAAAAATATTTAAGGATTTAAAGCGCAACCCCGTCATACTACAAAGTTCCCACGCAACATTTAAGTAGTCTGAGATTCAGTGACTGATGTACACTTCCTCGGTGAAGTATTACAAATATACCGCGGTAAACTACTGAATAAGGTTCGAAAAGTGTTTATTTTTTAAGATCTCGTACAAAAATAGAGTCCCTTTGTCATTTCATTTTAGTTTTTGGTAGATTTTGATCAGAAAACTCGCTCGGCAATGTCATTCATTCCGAGTAAAGAATATAAAAAATATTTAAGGATTTAAAGCGCAACCCCGTCATACTACAAAGTTCCCACGCAACATTTAAGTAGTCTGAGATTCAGTGACTGATGTACACTTCCTCGGTGAAGTATTACAAATATACCGCGGTAAACTACTGAATAAGGTTCGAAAAGTGTTTATTTTTTAAGATCTCGTACAAAAATAGAGTCCCTTTGTCATTTCATATTACTTTTTGGTAGATTTTGATCAGAAAACTCGCTCGGCAATGTCATTCATTCCGAGTAAAGAATATAAAAAATATTTAAGGATTTAAAGCGCAACCCCGTCATACTACAAAGTTCCCACGCAACATTTAAGTAGTCTGAGATTCAGTGACTGATGTACACTTCCTCGGTGAAGTATTACAAATATACCGCGGTAAACTACTGAATAAGGTTCGAAAAGTGTTTATTTTTTAAGATCTCGTACAAAAATAGAGTCCCTTTGTCATTTCATTTTAGTTTTTGGTAGATTTTGATCAGAAAACTCGCTCGGCAATGTCATTCATTCCGAGTAAAGAATATAAAAAATATTTAAGGATTTAAAGCGCAACCCCGTCATACTACAAAGTTCCCACGCAACATTTAAGTAGTCTGAGATTCAGTGACTGATGTACACTTCCTCGGTGAAGTATTACAAATATACCGCGGTAAACTACTGAATAAGGTTCGAAAAGTGTTTATTTTTTAAGATCTCGTACAAAAATAGAGTCCCTTTGTCATTTCATTTTAGTTTTTGGGTAGATTTTGATCAGAAAACTCGCTCGGCAATGTCATTCATTCCGAGTAAAGAATATAAAAAATATTTAAGGATTTAAAGCGCAACCCCGTCATACTACAAAGTTCCCACGCAACATTTAAGTAGTCTGAGATTCAGTGACTGATGTACACTTCCTCGGTGAAGTATTACAAATATACCGCGGTAAACTACTGAATAAGGTTCGAAAAGTGTTTATTTTTTAAGATCTCGTACAAAAATAGAGTCCCTTTGTCATTTCATTTTAGTTTTTGGTAGATTTTGATCAGAAAACTCGCTCGGCAATGTCATTCATTCCGAGTAAAGAATATAAAAAATATTTAAGGATTTAAAGCGCAACCCCGTCATACTATAAAGTTCCCACGCAACATTTAAGTAGTCTGAGATTCAGTGACTGATGTACACTTCCTCGGTGAAGTATTACAAATATACCGCGGTAAACTACTGAATAAGGTTCGAAAAGTGTTTATTTTTTAAGATCTCGTACAAAAATAGAGTCCCTTTGTCATTTCATTTTAGTTTTTGGTAGATTTTGATCAGAAAACTCGCTCGGCAATGTCATTCATTCCGAGTAAAGAATATAAAAAATATTTAAGGATTTAAAGCGCAACCCCGTCATACTACAAAGTTCCCACGCAACATTTAAGTAGTCTGAGATTCAGTGACTGATGTACACTTCCTCGGTGAAGTATTACAAATATACCGCGGTAAACTACTGAATAAGGTTCGAAAAGTGTTTATTTTTTAAGATCTCGTACAAAAATAGAGTCCCTTTGTCATTTCATTTAGTTTTTAGGTAGATTTTGATCAGAAAAACTCGCTCGGCAATGTCATTCATTCCGAGTAAAGAATATAAAAAATATTTAAGGATTTAAAGCGCAACCCAGTCATATTTCAAAGTTCCCACGCAACATTTAAGTAGTCTGAGATTCAGTGACTGATGTACACTTCCTCGGTGAAGTATTACAAATATACCGCGGTAAACTACTGAATAAGGTTCGAAAAGTGTTTATTTTTTAAGATCTCGTACAAAAAAAAAGTCCCATATTCATTTCATATTATTTTTAGGTAGACTTTGATCAGAAAACTCGCTCGGCAATGTCATTCATTCCGAGTAAAGAATATAAAAAATATTTAAGGATTTAAAGCGCAACCCCGTCATACTACAAAGTTCCCACGCAACATTTAAGTAGTCTGAGATTCAGTGACTGATGTACACTTCCTCGGTGAAGTATTACAAATATACCGCGGTAAACTACTGAATAAGGTTCGAAAGTGTTTATTTTTTAAGATCTCGTACAAAAATAGAGTCCCATAGTCATTTCATATTAGTTTTTGGTAGATTTTGATCAGAAAACCTGCTCGGCAATGTCTATTTTTTAAGATCTCGTACAAAAATAGAGTCCCTTTGTCATTTCATTTTAGTTTTTGGTAGATTTTGATCAGAAAACTCGCTCGGCAATGTCATTCATTCCGAGTAAAGAATATAAAAAATATTTAAGGATTTAAAGCGCAACCCCGTCATACTACAAAGTTCCCACGCAACATTTAAGTAGTCTGAGATTCAGTGACTGATGTACACTTCCTCGGTGAAGTATTACAAATATACCGCGGTAAACTACTGAATAAGGTTCGAAAAGTGTTTATTTTTTAAGATCTCGTACAAAAATAGAGTCCCTTTGTCATTTCATTTTAGTTTTTGGTAGATTTTGATCAGAAAACTCGCTCGGCAATGTCATTCATTCCGAGTAAAGAATATAAAAAATATTTAAGGATTTAAAGCGCAACCCCGTCATACTACAAAGTTCCCACGCAACATTTAAGTAGTCTGAGATTCAGTGACTGATGTACACTTCCTCGGTGAAGTATTACAAATATACCGCGGTAAACTACTGAATAAGGTTCGAAAAGTGTTTATTTTTTAAGATCTCGTACAAAAATAGAGTCCCTTTGTCATTTCATTTTAGTTTTTGGTAGATTTTGATCAGAAAACTCGCTCGGCAATGTCATTCATTCCGAGTAAAGAATATAAAAAATATTTAAGGATTTAAAGCGCAACCCCGTCATACTACAAAGTTCCCACGCAACATTTAAGTAGTCTGAGATTCAGTGACTGATGTACACTTCCTCGGTGAAGTATTACAAATATACCGCGGTAAACTACTGAATAAGGTTCGAAAAGTGTTTATTTTTTAAGATCTCGTACAAAAATAGAGTCCCTTTGTCATTTCATTTTAGTTTTTGGTAGATTTTGATCAGAAAACTCGCTCGGCAATGTCATTCATTCCGAGTAAAGAATATAAAAAATATTTAAGGATTTAAAGCGCAACCCCGTCATACTACAAAGTTCCCACGCAACATTTAAGTAGTCTGAGATTCAGTGACTGATGTACACTTCCTCGGTGAAGTATTACAAATATACCGCGGTAAACTACTGAATAAGGTTCGAAAAGTGTTTATTTTTTAAGATCTCGTACAAAAATAGAGTCCCTTTGTCATTTCATTTTAGTTTTTGGTAGATTTTGATCAGAAAACTCGCTCGGCAATGTCATTCATTCCGAGTAAAGAATATAAAAAATATTTAAGGATTTAAAGCGCAACCCCGTCATACTACAAAGTTCCCACGCAACATTTAAGTAGTCTGAGATTCAGTGACTGATGTACACTTCCTCGGTGAAGTATTACAAATATACCGCGGTAAACTACTGAATAAGGTTCGAAAAGTGTTTATTTTTTAAGATCTCGTACAAAAATAGAGTCCCTTTGTCATTTCATTTTAGTTTTTGGTAGATTTTGATCAGAAAACTCGCTCGGCAATGTCATTCAGTCCGAGTAAAGAATATAAAAAATATTTAAGGATTTAAAGCGCAACCCCGTCATACTACAAAGTTCCCACGCAACATTTAAGTAGTCTGAGATTCAGTGACTGATGTACACTTCCTCGGTGAAGTATTACAAATATACCGCGGTAAACTACTGAATAAGGTTCGAAAAGTGTTTATTTTTTAAGATCTCGTACAAAAATAGAGTCCCTTTGTCATTTCATTTTAGTTTTTGGTAGATTTTGATCAGAAAACTCGCTCGGCAATGTCATTCATTCCGAGTAAAGAATATAAAAAATATTTAAGGATTTAAAGCGCAACCCCGTCATACTACAAAGTTCCCACGCAACATTTAAGTAGTCTGAGATTCAGTGACTGATGTACACTTCCTCGGTGAAGTATTACAAATATACCGCGGTAAACTACTGAATAAGGTTCGAAAAGTGTTTATTTTTTAAGATCTCGTACAAAAATAGAGTCCCTTTGTCATTTCATTTTAGTTTTTGGTAGATTTTGATCAGAAAACTCGCTCGGCAATGTCATTCATTCCGAGTAAAGAATATAAAAAATATTTAAGGATTTAAAGCGCAACCCCGTCATACTACAAAGTTCCCACGCAAGATTAGTAGTCTGAGATTCAGTGACTGATGTACACTTCCTCTGTAAAGTATTACAAATATTCCGCGATAAACTACTGAATAAGGTTCGAAAAGTGTTTATTTTTTAAGATCTCGTACAAAAATAGAGTCCCTTTGTCATTTCATTTTAGTTTTTGGTAGATTTTGATCAGAAAACTCGCTCGGCAATGTCATTCATTCCGAGTAAAGAATATAAAAAATATTTAAGGATTTAAAGCGAAACCCCGTCATACTTCGAAGTTCCCACGCAACATTTAAGTAGTCTGAGATTCAGTGACTGATGTACATTTCCTCTGTGAAGTATTACAAATATACCGCGGTAAACTACTGAATCAGGTTCGAAAAGTGTTTATTTTTTAAGATCTCGTACAAAAATAGAGTCCCTTTGTCATTTCATTTTAGTTTTTGGTAGATTTTGATCAGAAAACTCGCTCGGCAGTGTCATTCATTCCGAGTAAAGAATATAAAAAATATTTAAGGATTTAAAGCGCAACCCCGTCATACTACAAAGTTCCCACGCAACATTTAAGTAGTCTGAGATTCAGTGACTGATGTACACTTCCTTGGTGAAGTATTACAAATATACCGCGGTAAACTACTGAATAAGGTTCGAAAAGTGTTTATTTTTTAAGATCTCGTACAAAAATAGAGTCCCATAGTCATTTCATTTTATTTTTAGGTAGATTTTGATCAGAAAACTCGCTCGGCAATGTCATTCATTCCGAGTAAAGAATATAAAAAATATTTAAGGATTTAAAGCGCAACCCCGTCATACTACAAAGTTCCCACGCAACATTTAAGTAGTCTGAGATTCAGTGACTGATGTACATTTCCTCTGTGAAGTATTACAAATATACCGCGGTAACCTACTAAATATGGTTCGAAAAGTGTTTATTTTTTAAGATCTCGTACAAAAATAGAGTCCCTTTGTCATTTCATTTTAGTTTTTGGTAGATTTTGATCAGAAAACTCGCTCGGCAATGTCATTCATTCCGAGTAAAGAATATAAAAAATATTTAAGGATTTAAAGCGCAACCCCGTCATACTTCGAAGTTCCCACGCAACATTTAAGTAGTCTGAGATTCAGTGACTGATGTACATTTCCTCGGTGAAGTATTACAAATATACCGCGGTAAACTACTGAATAAGGTTCGAAAAGTGTTTATTTTTTAAGATCTCGTACAAAAATAGAGTCCCATAGTCATTTCATTTTATTTTTAGGTAGATTTTGATCAGAAAACTCGCTCGGCAGTGTCATTCATTCCGAGTAAAGAATATAAAAAATATTTAAGGATTTAAAGCGCAACCCCGTCATACTACAAAGTTCCCACGCAACATTTAAGTAGTCTGAGATTCAGTGACTGATGTACACTTCCTCGGTGAAGTATTACAAATATACCGCGGTAAACTACTGAATAAGGTTCGAAAAGTGTTTATTTTGTAAGATCTCGTACAAAAATAGAGTCCCATAGTCATTTCATATTAGTTTTTGGTAGATTTTGATCAGAAAACTCGATCGGCAATGTCATTCATTCCGAGTAAAGTATGTAAAAAATATTTAAGGATTTAAAGCGCAACCCCGTCATACTAAAACGTTCCCACGCAACATTTAAGTAGTCTGAGATTCAGTGACTGATGTACACTTCCTCGGTGAAGTATTACAAACATACCGCGGTAAACTACTGAATAAGGTTTGAAAAGTGTTTATTTTTTAAGATCTCGTACAAAAATAGAGTCCCTTTGTCATTTCATTTTAGTTTTTGGTAGATATTTTGATCAGAAAACTCGCTCGGCAATGTCATTCATTCCGAGTAAAGAATATAAAAAATATTTAACGATTTAAAGCGCAACCCCGTCATACTACAAAGTTCCCACGCAACATTTAAGTAGTCTGAGATTCAGTGACTGATGTACAACCCAGTCATATTTCAAAGTTCCCACGCAACATTTAAGTAGTCTGAGATTCAGTGACTGATGTACACTTCCTCGGTGAAGTATTACAAATATACCGCGGTAAACTACTGAATAAGGTTCGAAAAGTGTTTATTTTTTAAGATCTCGTACAAAAATAGAGTCCCATAGTCAATTCATATTATTTTTAGGTAGACTTTGATCAGAAAACTCGCTCGGCAATGTCATTCATTCCGAGTAAAGAATATAAAAAATATTTAAGGATTTAAAGCGCAACCCCGTCATACTACAAAGTTCCCACGCAACATGAAAAGTGTTTATTTTTAAGATCTCGTACAAAAATAGAGTCCCTTTGTCATTTCATTTTAGTTTTTGGTAGATTTTGATCAGAAAACTCGCTCGGCAATGTCATTCATTCCGAGTAAAGAATATAAAAAATATTTAAGGATTTAAAGCGCAACCCCGTCATACTACAAAGTTCCCACGCAACATTTAAGTAGTCTGAGATTCAGTGACTGATGTACACTTCCTCGGTGAAGTATTACAAATATACCGCGGTAAACTACTGAATAAGGTTCGAAAAGTGTTTATTTTTTAAGATCTCGTACAAAAATAGAGTCCCATTGTCATTTCATTTTAGTTTTTGGTAGATTTTGATCAGAAAACTCGCTCGGCAATGTCATTCATTCCGAGTAAAGAATATAAAAAATATTTAAGGATTTAAAGCGCAACCCCGTCATACTACAAAGTTCCCACGCAACATTTAAGTAGTCTGAGATTCAGTGACTGATGTACACTTCCTCGGTAAAGTATTACAAATATACCGCGGTAAACTACTGAATAAGGTTCGAAAAGTGTTTATTTTTTAAGATCTCGTACAAAAATAGAGTCCCTTTGTCATTTCATTTTAGTTTTTGGTAGATTTTGATCAGAAAACTCGCTCGGCAATGTCATTCATTCCGAGTAAAGAATATAAAAAATATTTAAGGATTTAAAGCGCAACCCCGTCATACTACAAAGTTCCCACGCAACATTTAAGTAGTCTGAGATTCAGTGACTGATGTACACTTCCTCGGTAAAGTATTACAAATATACCGCGGTAAACTACTGAATAAGGTTCGAAAAGTGTTTATTTTTTAAGATCTCGTACAAAAATAGAGTCCCTTTGTCATTTCATTTTAGTTTTTGGTAGATTTTGATCAGAAAACTCGCTCGGCAATGTCATTCATTCCGAGTAAAGAATATAAAAAATATTTAAGGATTCAAAGCGCAACCCCGTCATACTACAAAGTTCCCACGCAATATTTAAGTAGTCTGAGATTCAGTGACTGATGTACACTTCCTCGGTAAAGTATTACAAATATACCGCGGTAAACTACTGAATAAGGTTCGAAAAGTGTTTATTTTTTAAGATCTCGTACAAAAATAGAGTCCCTTTGTCATTTCATTTTAGTTTTTGGTAGATTTTGATCAGAAAACTCGCTCGGCAATGTCATTCATTCCGAGTAAAGAATATAAAAAATATTTAAGGATTTAAAGCGCAACCCCGTCATACTACAAAGTTCCCACGCAAGATTTAAGTAGTCTGAGATTCAGTGACTGATGTACACTTCCTCGGTAAAGTATTACAAATATACCGCGGTAAACTACTGAATAAGGTTCGAAAAGTGTTTATTTTTTAAGATCTCGTACAAAAATAGAGTCCCTTTGTCATTTCATTTTAGTTTTTGGTAGATTTTGATCAGAAAACTCGCTCGGCAATGTCATTCATTCCGAGTAAAGAATATAAAAAATATTTAAGGATTTAAAGCGCAACCCCGTCATACTACAAAGTTCCCACGCAACATTTAAGTAGTCTGAGATTCAGTGACTGATGTACACTTCCTCGGTAAAGTATTACAAATATACCGCGGTAAACTACTGAATAAGGTTCGAAAAGTGTTTATTTTTTAAGATCTCGTACAAAAATAGAGTCCCTTTGTCATTTCATTTTAGTTTTTGGTAGATTTTGATCAGAAAACTCGCTCGGCAATGTCATTCATTCCGAGTAAAGAATATAAAAAATATTTAAGGATTTAAAGCGCAACCCCGTCATACTACAAAGTTCCCACGCAACATTTAAGTAGTCTGAGATTCAGTGACTGATGTACACTTCCTCGGTAAAGTATTACAAATATACCGCGGTAAACTACTGAATAAGGTTCGAAAAGTGTTTATTTTTTAAGATCTCGTACAAAAATAGAGTCCCTTTGTCATTTCATTTTAGTTTTTGGTAGATTTTGATCAGAAAACTCGCTCGGCAATGTCATTCATTCCGAGTAAAGAATATAAAAAATATTTAAGGATTTAAAGCGCAACCCCGTCATACTACAAAGTTCCCACGCAACATTTAAGTAGTCTGAGATTCAGTGACTGATGTACACTTCCTCGGTAAAGTATTACAAATATACCGGTAAACTACTGAATAAGGTTCGAAAAGTGTTTATTTTTAAGATCTCGTACAAAAATAGAGTCCCTTTGTCATTTCATTTTAGTTTTTGGTAGATTTTGATCAGAAAACTCGCTCGGCAATGTCATTCATTCCGAGTAAAGAATATAAAAAATATTTAAGGATTTAAAGCAACCCCGTCATACTACAAAGTTCCCACGCAACATTTAAGTAGTCTGAGATTCAGTGACTGATGTACACTTCCTCGGTAAAGTATTACAAATATTCCGCGGTAAACTACTGAATAAGGTTCGAAAAGTGTTTATTTTTTAAGATCTCGTACAAAAATAGAGTCCCTTTGTCATTTCATTTTAGTTTTTGGTAGATTTTGATCAGAAAACTCGCTCGGCAATGTCATTCATTCCGAGTAAAGAATATAAAAAATATTTAAGGATTTAAAGCGCAACCCCGTCATACTACAAAGTTCCCACGCAAGATTTAAGTAGTCTGAGATTCAGTGACTGATGTACACTTCCTCGGTAAAGTATTACAAATATTCCGCGGTAAACTACTGAATAAGGTTCGAAAAGTGTTTATTTTTTAAGATCTCGTACAAAAATAGAGTCCCTTTGTCATTTCATTTTAGTTTTTGGTAGATTTTGATCAGAAAACTCGCTCGGCAATGTCATTCATTCCGAGTAAAGAATATAAAAAATATTTAAGGATTTAAAGCGCAACCCCGTCATACTACAAAGTTCCCACGCAAGATTTAAGTAGTCTGAGATTCAGTGACTGATGTACACTTCCTCGGTAAAGTATTACAAATATACCGCGGTAAACGACTGAATAAGGTTCGAAAAGTGTTTATTTTTTAAGATCTCGTACAAAAATAGAGTCCCTTTGTCATTTCATTTTAGTTTTTGGTAGATTTTGATCAGAAAACTCGCTCGGCAATGTCATTCATTCCGAGTAAAGAATATAAAAAATATTTAAGGATTTAAAGCGCAACCCCGTCATACTACAAAGTTCCCACGCAAGATTTAAGTAGTCTGAGATTCAGTGACTGATGTACACTTCCTCGGTAAAGTATTACAAATATTCCGCGGTAAACTACTGAATAAGGTTCGAAAAGTGTTTATTTTTTAAGATCTCGTACAAAAATAGAGTCCCTTTGTCATTTCATTTTAGTTTTTGGTAGATTTTGATCAGAAAACTCGCTCGGCAATGTCATTCATTCCGAGTAAAGAATATAAAAAATATTTAAGGATTTAAAGCGCAACCCCGTCATACTACAAAGTTCCCACGCAAGATTTAAGTAGTCTGAGATTCAGTGACTGATGTACACTTCCTCGGTAAAGTATTACAAATATTCCGCGGTAAACTACTGAATAAGGTTCGAAAAGTGTTTATTTTTTAAGATCTCGTACAAAAATAGAGTCCCTTTGTCATTTCATTTTAGTTTTTGGTAGATTTTGATCAGAAAACTCGCTCGGCAATGTCATTCATTCCGAGTAAAGAATATAAAAAATATTTAAGGATTTAAAGCGCAACCCCGTCATACTACAAAGTTCCCACGCAAGATTTAAGTAGTCTGAGATTCAGTGACTGATGTACACTTCCTCGGTAAAGTATTACAAATATTCCGCGGTAAACTACTGAATAAGGTTCGAAAAGTGTTTATTTTTTAAGATCTCGTACAAAAATAGAGTCCCTTTGTCATTTCATTTTAGTTTTTGGTAGATTTTGATCAGAAAACTCGCTCGGCAATGTCATTCATTCCGAGTAAAGAATATAAAAAATATTTAAGGATTTAAAGCGCAACCCCGTCATACTACAAAGTTCCCACGCAAGATTTAAGTAGTCTGAGATTCAGTGACTGATGTACACTTCCTCGGTAAAGTATTACAAATATACCGCGGTAAACTACTGAATAAGGTTCGAAAAGTGTTTATTTTTTAAGATCTCGTACAAAAATAGAGTCCCTTTGTCATTTCATTTTAGTTTTTGGTAGATTTTGATCAGAAAACTCGCTCGGCAATGTCATTCATTCCGAGTAAAGAATATAAAAAATATTTAAGGATTTTAAGCGCAACCCCGTGAGACTACACTGTTCCCACGCAAGATTTAAGTAGTCTGAGATTCAGTGACTGATGTACACTTCCTCGGTAAAGTATTACAAATATACCGCGGTAAACTACTGAATAAGGTTCGAAAAGTGTTTATTTTTTAAGATCTCGTACAAAAATAGAGTCCCTTTGTCATTTCATTTTAGTTTTTGGTAGATTTTGATCAGAAAACTCGCTCGGCAATGTCATTCATTCCGAGTAAAGAATATAAAAAATATTTAAGGATTTAAAGCGCAACCCCGTCATACTACAAAGTTCCCACGCAAGATTTAAGTAGTCTGAGATTCAGTGACTGATGTACACTTCCTCGGTAAAGTATTACAAATATTCCGCGGTAAACTACTGAATAAGGTTCGAAAAGTGTTTATTTTTTAAGATCTCGTACAAAAATAGAGTCCCTTTGTCATTTCATTTTAGTTTTTGGTAGATTTTGATCAGAAAACTCGCTCGGCAATGTCATTCATTCCGAGTAAAGAATATAAAAAATATTTAAGGATTTAAAGCGCAACCCCGTCATACTACAAAGTTCCCACGCAACATTTAAGTAGTCTGAGATTCAGTGACTGATGTACACTTCCTCGGTAAAGTATTACAAATATTCCGCGGTAAACTACTGAATAAGGTTCGAAAAGTGTTTATTTTTTAAGATCTCGTACAAAAATAGAGTCCCTTTGTCATTTCATTTTAGTTTTTGGTAGATTTTGATCAGAAAACTCGCTCGGCAATGTCATTCATTCCGAGTAAAGAATATAAAAAATATTTAAGGATTTAAAGCGCAACCCCGTCATACTACAAAGTTCCCACGCAAGATTTAAGTAGTCTGAGATTCAGTGACTGATGTACACTTCCTCGGTAAAGTATTACAAATATACCGCGGTAAACTACTGAATAAGGTTCGAAAAGTGTTTATTTTTTAAGATCTCGTACAAAAATAGAGTCCCTTTGTCATTTCATTTTAGTTTTTGGTAGATTTTGATCAGAACACTCGCTCGGCAATGTCATTCATTCCGAGTAAAGAATATAAAAAATATTTAAGGATTTAAAGCGCAACCCCGTCATACTACAAAGTTCCCACGCAAGATTTAAGTAGTCTGAGATTCAGTGACTGATGTACACTTCCTCGGTAAAGTATTACAAATATTCCGCGGTAAACTACTGAATAAGGTTCGAAAAGTGTTTATTTTTTAAGATCTCGTACAAAAATAGAGTCCCTTTGTCATTTCATTTTAGTTTTTGGTAGATTTTGATCAGAAAACTCGCTCGGCAATGTCATTCATTCCGAGTAAAGAATATAAAAAATATTTAAGGATTTAAAGCGCAACCCCGTCATACTACAAAGTTCCCACGCAACATTTAAGTAGTCTGAGATTCAGTGACTGATGTACACTTCCTCGGTAAAGTATTACAAATATACCGCGGTAAACTACTGAATAAGGTTCGAAAAGTGTTTATTTTTTAAGATCTCGTACAAAAATAGAGTCCTTTGTCATTTCATTTTAGTTTTTGGTAGATTTTGATCAGAAAACTCGCTCGGCAATGTCATTCATTCCGAGTAAAGAATATAAAAAATATTTAAGGATTTAAAGCGCAACCCCGTCATACTACAAAGTTCCCACGCAAGATTTAAGTAGTCTGAGATTCAGTGACTGATGTACACTTCCTCGGTAAAGTATTACAAATATTCCGCGGTAAACTACTGAATAAGGTTCGAAAAGTGTTTATTTTTTAAGATCTCGTACAAAAATAGAGTCCCTTTGTCATTTCATTTTAGTTTTTGGTAGATTTTGATCAGAAAACTCGCTCGGCAATGTCATTCATTCCGAGTAAAGAATATAAAAAATATTTAAGGATTTAAAGCGCAACCCCGTCATACTACAAAGTTCCCACGCAAGATTTAAGTAGTCTGAGATTCAGTGACTGATGTACACTTCCTCGGTAAAGTATTACAAATATACCGCGGCAAACTACTGAATAAGGTTCGAAAAGTGTTTATTTTTTAAGATCTCGTACAAAATTAGAGTCCCTTTGTCATTTCATTTTAGTTTTTGGTAGATTTTGATCAGAAAACTCGCTCGGCAATGTCATTCATTCCGAGTAAAGAATATAAAAAATATTTAAGGATTTAAAGCGCAACCCCGTCATACTACAAAGTTCCCACGCAAGATTTAAGTAGTCTGAGATTCAGTGACTGATGTACACTTCCTCGGTAAAGTATTACAAATATTCCGCGGTAAACTACTGAATAAGGTTCGAAAAGTGTTTATTTTTTAAGATCTCGTACAAAAATAGAGTCCCTTTGTCATTTCATTTTAGTTTTTGGTAGATTTTGATCAGAAAACTCGCTCGGCAATGTCATTCATTCCGAGTAAAGAATATAAAAAATATTTAAGGATTTAAAGCGCAACCCCGTCATACTACAAAGTTCCCACGCAAGATTTAAGTAGTCTGAGATTCAGTGACTGATGTACACTTCCTCGGTAAAAAGTATTACAAATATTCCGCGGTAAACTACTGAATAAGGTTCGAAAAGTGTTTATTTTTTAAGATCTCGTACAAAAATAGAGTCCCTTTGTCATTTCATTTTAGTTTTTGGTAGATTTTGATCAGAAAACTCGCTCGGCAATGTCATTCATTCCGAGTAAAGAATATAAAAAATATTTAAGGATTTAAAGCGCAACCCCGTCATACTACAAAGTTCCCACGCAAGATTTAAGTAGTCTGAGATTCAGTGACTGATGTACACTTCCTCGGTAAAGTATTACAAATATTCCGCGGTAAATTTTAGTTTTTGGTAGATTTTGATCAGAAAACTCGCTCGGCAATGTCATTCATTCCGAGTAAAGAATATAAAAAATATTTAAGGATTTAAAGCGCAACCCCGTCATACTACAAAGTTCCCACGCAACATTTAAGTAGTCTGAGATTCAGTGACTGATGTACACTTCCTCGGTGAAGTATTACAAATATACCGCGGTAAACTACTGAATAAGGTTCGAAAAGTGTTTATTTTTTAAGATCTCGTACAAAAATAGAGTCCCTTTGTCATTTCATTTTAGTTTTTGGTAGATTTTGATCAGAAAACTCGCTCGGCAATGTCATTCATTCCGAGTAAAGAATATAAAAAATATTTAAGGATTTAAAGCGCAACCCCGTCATACTACAAAGTTCCCACGCAACATTTAAGTAGTCTGAGATTCAGTGACTGATGTACACTTCCTCGGTAAAGTATTACAAATATACCGCGGTAAACTACTGAATAAGGTTCGAAAAGTGTTTATTTTTTAAGATCTCGTACAAAAATAGAGTCCCATTGTCATTTCATTTTAGTTTTTGGTAGATTTTGATCAGAAAACTCGCTCGGCAATGTCATTCATTCCGAGTAAAGAATATAAAAAATATTTAAGGATTTAAAGCGCAACCCCGTCATACTACAAAGTTCCCACGCAACATTTAAGTAGTCTGAGATTCAGTGACTGATGTACACTTCCTCGGTAAAGTATTACAAATATACCGCGGTAAACTACTGAATAAGGTTCGAAAAGTGTTTATTTTTTAAGATCTCGTACAAAAATAGAGTCCCTTTGTCATTTCATTTTAGTTTTTGGTAGATTTTGATCAGAAAACTCGCTCGGCAATGTCATTCATTCCGAGTAAAGAATATAAAAAATATTTAAGGATTTAAAGCGCAACCCCGTCATACTACAAAGTTCCCACGCAACATTTAAGTAGTCTGAGATTCAGTGACTGATGTACACTTCCTCGGTAAAGTATTACAAATA